>CM068373.1:441601050-441908963 GCA_034769895.1 Magicicada septendecula | reverse complement strand
CGTTTGGCGATGTTTCGGCTTGACTCTCGAAATAAACCATCAATTTATCTATGTTTGCTACTGCTTCTGCGTGGGTCATAACCACAGCTGGTTCATCAACACTGTCTGAATCCTCTTCATTTTCATTTTCTGTAACACTGCATGATGCAATAATTTCTTCCTCTGTGATCGCTTTATAACCTCCGTTATTGTCAATTTGCAACCAATTGTCAATGTCTTCTTCATCAACATCGGAACAGCCATCGATATTTTTAAAATTGTCTATAAAATCTTCTTCCACACTTGTTTTTTCTTCTTCTTCAATTGTATTGTTTTCTGGCAAGTCACACACACCAGGCCACAAATTTTTCTATGACTTTATCAAAGTTTCTCTTCCAACCTGGCCCCAAGCTTCCGCAATCATATAAATAACAGTCTTTACGTTAAAAGATTTCAGCACCTCTACCACACCATGCTCTCCTTCGTCCTCTACCAGTTGACTCAGCATTTGCCTTTTGTACACTTTTTGTATTTTTTCTAGAACTCCTTGGTCCATCGGTTGAATGAGAGAAGTTACATTAGGTGGTAAAAACTTCACTGAAATGTCATCTTTGACTAGTTCATTGACAGACAGATGCGAAGGCGCATTGTCAATCAGCAAAACCGCCTTGTTGGTAAGGCCACAGTTCTTCAAATATTTTTTTACTGACGGCACAAAATTCTCGAAAAACCATTGTTTGAAAATGCCACTAACCATCCACTCACTTTTTTGTGAGCTGTAAACGACAGGCAATGAGCCTCGTTTCACATTTTTCATTGCACGGGGGTTTTTAGACTTCCCTATTATAAGGAGAGGAATTTTGTGCTTTCCTGACGCATTACTGCAAGCCATTATGGTGAGGCGGTCTTTCCCTTTTTTATACCCTTTCGCTGAATCTCCTAATTTTGAGGCTAGTGTTTTACTCGGCAACATCCGGTAAAATAAACCGGATTCATCGGCATTGTAAACTTGATCTGCAGTCAGTTCTTCCTTTTTAATAAAGTCTTCAAACTCTTTTTTAAATTTTTCTGCCGCTTCAACATCACCTGACAAGCTTTCTCCAGTGATTGTAAGTTGACGCACTCCATGCCGCTTTTCCATCTGTCCAACCACCCCTGGCTAGCTGTAAAACTCGGGTCTCCATGGGGCAACTGTTTGTTCAAACTCAATGCTTTCTGTTGGATGATGGGTCCAGAAATCGGCAAACCACGTTCTCTTTCAGCACAAAACCAAACAAACAATGCTTCATCCAGAGTTTCTAGTTTAGCAGTTTTTGCTTTACACCGATTGTCCAAACTGTCCTTAGAAATCATTTTGAAACAAAAGTCTTCAATGCGTTTTCTGTTCTTTTTCCAATCAGATACGGTCGATGTTCCTACTCCAAACTCAGCAGCAATGTTCTTTAACGATTCTCCCTTATCAATTCTTGTAAATGCTTCCATCCTTTTTTTCATAGTCACAACAATGTTTTTACGTTTCGTCGCCATCGCGAACAACGCGCTAACGAAACAGCACAACGATACTGTACCTCGACAGTGACACTAGGACAACACGGCGAACACTACCGAGATTGCAGCGCAACTGAGGAATGTTGTTTCTAGGTCAATGTCAAGTGCGAGGCGTGGGGAGGGGAAGGAGAGGGTTGAGTCACCAGTTTGCTGCGTAGCAACAGCAGGTGGGGTGAGTGCAATGAACTCGCCCGCTGGAGGCATGGGGAGGGGAGGAGAGGGTTGGCAGGTGGGGTGAGTTCAATGAACTTGCCCGCTGGCAAGTGAATTCGAGAATGTACCTACTGAGAATAGCGATTTATCGTCTGTAAAACAAGTCTTCATTTACTACGCTAAACGACATAATTTTTTTTTCAAAACTGGTCCGGTTATCCGGACGTCCGGGTTAACGAGGTTCTACTGTATATTAATTTATTGTTGAAAGTTTAACTGGTACTCATCCTGCACGTGTGCTCCATTGTTGCGTCACTGTTTTTCACTTAAAAGTCCAAAAAATAACCTTAACTGTTCTGTAATTTAGAAACTGTATTTCTGATGTTGCTGTTGCACTCTCCACTATCTTTTTTACTATTTATTAACACATTTTACAAGTTTACTGGATCTTGGCTCGCGAGCACTATTACATTGTTTTGAGGACGGTCTTTTGTGAACCGCGCGCTAATGCATCTGCGCGGTTCCGAGTTTAGACGCTGACCGAAGCGTCTCAAAATGGCTAGAGTCTTTCTGCGCACGGCAACTTGCCTTCTGATTGGACGGCCGCATCTCTCTAATTCTCGTAGTCGCGTAGACGGCGGTAAGGAATTTTGGTACGTGCTTTTCACGCTGCTAAAAGCGGCATACGCATGCTCGTACACATTCATGCATGCTCCAGATTACGTCGCAACTTCCCTGGATTGTTAATAGACCTGACCACTGGGTGTTCACAAAAGTCAAGCTTTTGTGAACAATATGGGGCTCAGTGTGGATGACCCCAAATTATTACAATTATGATGGAATTAAAATAAATCCCCTAGTTTGTCCCGTTACAATACCCCCCCAATGAGAGCTTTTCTGCCGAAACAGAAAAACTCTCATTGCCTTAAAACCTAAGAGAACCAGCTACGATATGGCGCCACTAACCCCCCTAATTTCTTACTAAAATCATGGGTAACTTACCCCCCTAGTCCGGTGACTGCGGCTGCACCTGAATGACCTTACTGGACTTCTTTCTCGAGATCCAACACCATAAAGTCAGACAGGCACATCACCACAGTATCACCTGACTCTGTAACATTTCAAACAAATTGTCAATAATTGGCCTTACACCAAACCAGATCCTCAACTGATTTATTTCCCTCTTAGACGTACTGGATTGCCTTTAGCAAAGTACTGGTTGCGTATATATGTGCCTTCTTAACATAAACATATTACATTCCTATTTCACAAAAACCTAGATTAAAAATATATTACTAACCTCAGGTTAACATAAAATATATCATCTCGGAATCTAAATAAAATTCACCAACATTACACAACTTTTAATTTCAATTTCCATTAATTTTAACATTTGAACTGTTTATCTAGCATTATTATTTCAATTTTGTTTTTATATTCAAACTTTCAATCATTGCATTTCCTCAGTTACCATTTATTTTCCAATTCAAATCAAAATAAATTAAGTTCATTACCAAAATTCACATTTTAAATTAATTGGACCATCTCTTTTAATTAATTACTTTAATTGTATTATTCAAAACAATTCAGTTAATTTAATTTCATCTTGTATTTATTTACTTCATAATATAATTCATTTATATGATATTTATAATCATTCCTTCATAACCTTCAAATCAAAACTTTTAATGTTTCCACCAAAATTTCTATCCTTTAAACATTCACATCAACTTCATTGTCATTATTGAGATTCATTATTACATACAGACAATTATCCAAATACAAATTTATTACTATCATAAAGTCAATTGCAACTATAAATCAATTACACAAAATATAATATATACACATAACACCATGCACCAGCTGATATCTTATCAGCATATGAACATAACTTTACTCTAAGTACCTTTAACACATGTAAACCAAATACAAAATTATCTACAATATACTTTTCAAACTCATTTAATTTCATTATTAAAACATTTTACTTTACTTTAATTTCATTATAAAATCCCTACTTACACATGGTCAATCATTCAATCAAATAAAAACATAATCACTGTCATAAACTCAAAACTATAAACATTTATCACAACAAATATAACGTACATAACCATATGTACCTTCTGATACATTATAATAACAATATGACTCAATACCTAAACACATTTTACGTTTAATCATTTACTATTTATTATAAAATGTAACTCTCAGAAAAATCATTTAAATTTATTACCAAATCATCTATCCAACATTTTAAATTAATTAATTCAGCCATTTTATCAAACACATTTTAATTACTTTAATTATCAAAGTGCTTTAATTACTTTAAACAAAATTCACCATGACCAACAGTCAATTATTAAAGTTGAGTATACTTCATACACCATGTGGTATTCTCTGTTACCTTATCATCACAATAACATAACCTTACTCCATAAGCACATTTAACAACAACACAAAAATATACAATCCACATTATTATCTGTTATTGCTTACCACAAATCATTTCATAATTCAGTCCATTTCAAAAACCACTACACTCACATAATTAAATGTTCATTAACAATGCTCTTTACACTCCATCATCAAACAATAATCTTGTCTTACGTGTACACAATTCATTTTTAATTAAATACTTTACATTATTACCGTTAATATAATAACCCTTCCATTTCTCAAATTGTTCCATTACATCGGAATAATAACCCCCCCGTATTACTCCATATTATTCTATCATAAAATCTGTCTACATCAGTATGCTTGGTTAAGTCTCCTTTGTTATCATTTATCACCATTAAATAGTTTCTACTATCATCATCATAGAAATCAGCTGTTACTAGTACGCTAATTCTCCTAACAGGTAAGTGTATATCATCATCAACATCAACATAATCATCGTTTACTACCACAGTGCTCATTTCTACACAAGGTAAGTTTTTCATATAATTAACTCTCTCCCTATTTATTCTCTCTATTAATTATTTATAACTTCTATTAACCTCAAACAACATTATCTCTATCACTCTCCCCAAATTGGTTACACAACCACATCTTAATTTCTCTTTCTCATTCCACACAAAGGGCAACACAACATTATTATAACACCTCCTGGCTTTTCCAGGGAAATCATAAAATATTAAGGGACCATTTAGAGACACCTCGTCTCTCACACATAGTGATTTATGAGGAAACTCTTGTCCTCATAAATCACTAGTGGAGTCTTCACGCCACTTAAACAAGAGGAGGAAAATTTTGCCCTTTGTGCACACTCTACCTTTAAACACACACACACTCTCTCTCTCTCTCTCTCTCTCTCTCTCTCTCTCTCTCTCTCTCTCTCTCTCTCTCTCCCTCTCTCTCTCTATCTCCCCCTCTCTCTCTCTCTCTCTCCCCCCCCTCTCTCTCTCTCTCTCTCTCTCTCTCTCTCTCTCTCTCTCTCTCTCTCTCTCTCTCTCTCTCTCTCTCTCTCTCTCTCTCTCTCTCTCTCTCTCTCTCCCCCCCCAAATAACTTTCTACTTTCATCATCACTATTACTACTCGCCGTATCATATTTAGACACCCCATTTTCAGTTACATTACTGTTATCACTTTGTATTTTGCTATTAAACTCATTACTAAGATTACCACTTACCTCGTTACATATTTCTTCGTTATTATTCGTCATATCGCTAACTCTGTCACTTACCTTCTTATTCACTATCTGATTTAATTTACTTTCTAAATTTTTATTCATTTCGTTAGTCTGTTCCTCTATTGATTCTATCACTTGTTCTTTAAATGTCATTAAACGTTCGTTCATCTCATTTAGATGTTTATTCAAATTACTTTCCCTTCTGATATTTTATATTTTGCTGTTCGATTTCCCCCTTTAATTCATTCATTAAACTTAGCATCAAACTTATTACTTTGTTCATCAAATTTATTATTCTGTACATCAAATTTACCATTTACTTCATCAAATTTGGTATCATTTACGTCAAAATGACTATTTATTTTATCGAACTTTTCATCATTAATATCAAAACGACTTTCTAGCTTTATATTTTGTTCTTTCAATTCGCTAAACTCCTGTTGCACAAAAAACTCATCACATTATCATCAAATTTTTTAATTGAGATTGGCGTTGAATGAATTTTCAACATCGTCCATTATTTTTGATTCGGTTTAAATTACTTTCATTTGTTAGCATTAAAGCTGTTTGGATTCCCGAGTCGCTCATATCAGCTGACTCGGTTGACATATTTTCTTTGTTTACAAACATTGACTTATTTTCAGATTCATCACTGACGGTTACGTCAGTTACATTTATTTTATTCTCTGTATTTTCCATATTTTATAATATGAAATTTTCATATACACTAAAAAATCATAATCTTAAGTGTATTTGGTAATATTCAATCACTTAAATATAGCATAACATAACACAACCTTTCATCATTTACTCGTAATATGCCTTAACCTCCATTAACCTCACTTTTACATTCACAAGTAGGTACAGCCTGTATACAATAAATTTATACAAACCGTCCCAGTTCGGGCGCCATTTGTTACACTTCAATGTATTTAATAAATATTTAAAACATAAAACCTACCCAAAACTCAATTTCCCACATTTACATTTAGTTCTTACCTTCACATGGATCCAGGGTTCTATGTACGAACTCGTGACCTGTAAAAGTGGTTGCTGGGTTTTACGGCATAATAATTACTAACACCTTTTGTAAAAAACCAAGCTCATTTTTTATTTATCTCAAATTAATATTTCTTTATATTGTTTTAACTTTATATTTTGATTACTTTACAAATAATTAGGCAACGTGATGTTGCGTCACTCTGAAACTTTATAAACTTATATTTTCTTCTTGTACATATCTCATAAAGTAGTAGTTGACTTATGGATAGTTATAGCTAGAACATATGTGTATTTCTAATATAAAGCAATCCAGTACCTTACTCTCTCTCTCCCTCCCTCCCTCCCTCTCCCTCCCTCCCTCCCTCCTCCCTCCCTCCCTCTCTCTCTCTCTCTCTCTCTCTCTCTCTCTCTCTCTCTCTCTCTCTCTCTCTCTCTCATACTCGTCACCCCCCCTAAATAAGAGATCTCTGTAAATTTTATACATTTTAGTGGGTCTTTGTATATTGATTTAGGGTTATATTAATTTATTGTTGAAAGTTTAACTGGTACTCATCCTGCACGTGTGCTCCATTGTTGCATCACTGTTTTTCACTTAAAAGTCCGAAAAATAACCTTAACTGTTCTGTAATTTAGAAACTGTATTTTTGATGTTGCTGTTGCACTCTCCACTATCTTTTTTACTATTTATTAACACATTTTACAAGTTTACTGGATCTTGGCTCGCGAGCACTATTACATTGTTTTGAGTAGGGTCTTTTGTGAACCGCGCGCTAACGCATCTGCGCAGTTCCGAGTTTACACGCCGACTGAAGCGTTTCTCTGCGCACGGCAACTTGCCTTCTGATTGGACGGCCGCATCTCGCTAATTCTCGTAGTCTCGTAGACGGCGATAAGGAAATTTGGTACATGGTTTTCACGCTGCTAAAAGCGGCATACGCGCGCTCGTACACATTCCAATGCTCCAGATTACGTCACCACTTCTCTGGATTGTTAATAGACTGACCACTGGGTGTTCACAAAAGTCAAGCTTTTGTGAACAATACGGGTTTCAGTGTGGCTGACCCCAAATTATTACAATTATGATGGAATTAAAATAAATCCCCTAGTTTGTCCCGTTACAAGTTAAGGGGAAGGGGTAGTTTACCTGCAGCGTTTTATGTTTTAACAAGGGTAATTTTTTTCTATGACGAACTATAACTTTCGCACATTCAAACAGAATCAGATAATTTTTGCATATCTGCCGAGTTGTAGAGGACTCATGGCTTATTGATTTTTGTAAAGATCGCTTAAGGGAAAGGGGTAGTTTACCTGCAACGTTTTGTTTTAACAAGGGTAATTTTTTCTTTAAAGTACGGTAACTGCCGCACATTCAAACAGAATCAAATAATTTTAGCATACATCCCTGAATTGTAGAGGACTCAAGGCCTTTCATGTAGGTGAAGATCGGTTAAGGGGAGGGGGTAGTTTACCTGCAACGTTTTATGTTTTAACAAGAGTAAGGTACTTAATTTTGATAAATAAAGTATTCTGAAAAGAAGATCATAATAATCCACTGTAGAAACGTAGATGAAAGGTCTATGAATGAAGAGGCTAGTTGAAGGGGTGGGGGTAATTTTCTATAAATGAAAATTATTGTTGAAGAGGGATGGGATAATTTTTATTTATATGTCATTTGTACTACGTTATCGGCAAAAAAGAAGTAGTTTGTTTTTGGTCCAATGTTTTCTACAAAACCAGATGTTTTGGCGGTGCTATCGACTGCCATCGTCAGTGAAAATCGAGTGCGCTAACGTGAAGTGGTATACGTTAGTGACCACAGTACTGTGGTTAAGGCTGAATGAAGAAGTAGTGTCTATGGAAATATTTCATTTTGAAATAATTTTAAATATAAATCTTAGAACATGGAAGTAATGTATGGTTCTCCATACCAATATTTCTTGTATTGTAACGTTCCGGGCTACGTTACAAATCCAGGGAACCCATCATAATTGACACTAGCCAATTATACAGGCTGCCTACGTTGTAACGAACTGAAATTAAACTCACACAAAGAACAATAATATTTACGCTATTTATTAGGACACAAGGGGAAGGTATTTCACTGATTTATGCACTCACTTCAATGTGTAATAAGATGACATCTCTTTATTAACAAATTATTTAAAAGATCCCATAACATAAAATTTATACTGAAATATTCAAAAAGGGTTTTCTGTAAAACAAGGGATCATATTGATCATGTAATTTACCTCGGATCCGAGTTTGCTTTAAATATAGTAAAGACGTCTGAAATATACTATGCTCATCTAGGAGCTTGCAAGATTACATTAACCATTTGAAGAATGGTATTATTTAATAAAGGGATTATAATTTACATTTCCATATTAACGTTACAACGTATGATTTTCAATACTACAGTTTACATTTCTTTGGTTTTACTTATTGCTTAGAGAAAATTATTGTCTTTTGAAAAGTCTCTTTCATCTATAAAAGTTTTGTTTCAAATGTAATTAATTCTCGATAGCCAAGCTATCGAGTCACCCTCTAAAATAAGCTTTGCTGTCCTCGTCCTGGGGTGTGACTCTTCGGAATTCTGGTAGTCGGGATAGTCATCTGGGTCGTGTCTCTGGTGAATATCTTATACCTGTATTAGTGAGGAGATTGATGTAATGCTGGTTAAAGTTGGGTTGATCCACGTCGGTCCTGGTCAGCGTCGTATGGGTTGTAGATGTCCGTATGTGCAATTTGGCAGGTCACATATTCACATGTAGAGTTGTACTGGAGTTTACATCTTAAGTAGAGACGTCACCTTGTTTACGAGTTGTTAATTTTTTTTATATAACTACATTTCTTGAACAAACTTTATCTACATCATATACATTTAAAATCACTAGCTCCCCACGTTTTTTTTAGTGGTAGCTAACCGTTATTTCAAAGTTTAATTAACACATTTCTGAAGAGCCCTCGCTTGGAGGTTGTGTACTGTCTGACCGCCGCATCGTAACGCTTAACTTGATACGACTGGTACATTACAACGAAGCGGAGCGAGTACTCCGCCATAATATAGTTCCAACTTTTATTTAAATAGACATTCTTATAGCAAGATGAAACAAATTATTTAGACTTATTTAGTTTACAGGACTTATTTTAACTACTACTCGTGCCTTCAAATTATTAATTACTTACATTACGATTTCAGATATTTCGAAGTTACATACGGTTCGCTAAGCACGTTGTGTCTGGAATTAAACAGGTCAACGCATGATGATTTACTCAAGGGTTAACTGTAATATTATTAACTTTTTACAATACGATTTTTATTACTTGTTTAGTTAGATTTTTTTTTTTATTTAAATCTCATACTTATTCTGAGTTAGTACAGGGGTATTAGGTTTAATTGTGCGATTTAAAAATACTTAATTGCTTTCTCAGTTTTTTTTTATTATTAAATATTTTATTACCAATTAAATCGTTACAGTATCGCACTATTGAGTTACCTGAACATACTATAGCAAAATATTTATTACAAGCAATTGAGTGCTTGTACACTGTGAAATAGGTTTCCAGCAAAACATCAAGCAATTGTGCAAGGTAACAGGTTATAGGCCAGACCAGACTTGCAGAAAAGAATACACAATTTGTGAATTTTAATACATTTATTGTTCTTTCTTCTACACACTCTTGTATTAAAATGTCCTTTTGTTATTTGACATACAATTAACTTCTTGTTGTTCAAAAATCTGTTTTGAAATATTTTTAAATAAAGGTTTTCTTGACTTAAACAGTTCTGTAAAATTTTAATTATTCAAAGTCTCTTTTTTTCTTTTCTTTTTAAACAAAATTATATTTTATATTAATGTTCTTTTATAGCTAGTGCTATAGTGGTGTTTATGGATTAGTGCTTTTGGTTCAGTATCCACAGCTTCTAATACTGTAGGTGAGTATGTATTATTATTCTCTGTTGGTTCTAATTCCGTTTTTTGTTGGTTAAGTAGCAGTGTATTAGTTTGTATGTGACCTTGACAGCTTGTAACGGTGTTCTGTTGTGCTGTATCCGGTTTATCTGATGGCTTATGCGTGTCGTATGTGTATTGAACTTTCGATACAGGCGTTACCTCCTCCCATTGTTTTTTATATAGCTCCAATTGCTCTGTTAACGATTCATTGATCTTGGTAAATTGTTTTTGTATGTCATTTATAAATTCATCGTTACTTTCCGCATCGCGTTGTTGCATTTCCGGTATAAATTCGGCATCGCGTTTTCGCATGTCCGCTATAATTTCATTATTTTTTTTTGTCATTAAGTTCAGCTCTAAGTTGTTCATAACTATAGTTTATTACTTCTTGTAACATACGCACATTTCAGCTTGTTCCTCCATTTTTTTCTTTATTATAAATTTGGTTATACAGTTCTTATTTAGTCCGTGTAAAATAACTATTTTTATTTAGCACTAGCAGTTCGAATAATTAATTAATACTAGTATTCACAGTCCTACACTAACACATAAAAATTAATTAAATGATAATAATCGTCCTAACTACACACACATAAAAATTAACTAAAATGTTCTTACTTGTCCTTAATTAATACACATAAAATATACAGTTCCTATTCTAACATGTATCTTTCAATAATTGTATCTTTCACTAATCTGCAATCAAATTTTATTTTACTTGATTGGGCTAACAATTCAATGGCTCAAAGTTGCAAGCACTATTTTCTGGCTATATTTAATTTATTTGGCTTGCAATTTCACTGCCCCATCGTTGCGAGCGCCATTTTCTGCAAGTTAACAGGTTATAGCCCAGACCAGACTTGCAGAAAAGAATGCACAATTAGTGAATTTTAATACATTTATTGTTCTTTCTTCTACACACTCTTGTATTAAAATGTTCTTTTGTTATTTGACATACAATTAACTTCTTGTTGTTCAAAAATCTGTTTGAAATATTTTTAAATAAAGGTTTTCTTGACTTAAACAGTTCTCTAAAATTTTAATTATTCAAAGTCTCTTTTTTCTTTTCTTTTTAAACAAACTTATATTTTATATTAATGTTCTTTTACGTGATCTTTAAAAGTTTTACGATTTGATAACAATTTAAAATTTTGCTTCCCTGTTTGGTCATCTTCTCTGTTCTCCCGGTCGACAATCTCGATCCGGCCTCCAGCAATCCGTCGTCTCGGTCCATGTTCCAGCAACCGCCTCCAGGAACTGCCTTGCTCAAGGTCTCTGTATTCCAGCCGCCACGATCAGCAAACGATGCTCAGGAATGGTAGCCGACAATCTCGCACTCCGATGGTTTCCTGCTGACACTCGCTGCTAACTCGACTCTACGGACCCAAGGACGTCTGGAATTTACATTGCCTGGAATCGCTTCCCACTGCGACCGCCTTCGCTGAGTATGACATACTTTCAGGGAGAGAGCTTTGAGAAGACTGGCTACTCCTTTTATAACGCAGCTGAATGTAAGCCGTTGCGCTGCCGCATGACGTCACCGCCGATATGCGCATAGGCGTCGTTTCTATTTACTCAAGAGTGCCTACGTGTTCGCCGACTTCCTTTTTCGTGAATCTTCTAGAACACATCTTTGTAACACATGAATATACTTCCCTAACATTCTATTTGCTACCCACATTACACAACACTTCACTCACATATAAAATTATATCTTCATAGTTCTACATTGTCTTATTTTCTAGTTTATCCTATTAATTTTATTTGTTTTTATTAATACTATTTATTTCCACACATTCTTTTATCGTTTGGGACATTTATAATAGCTGATATCATTATTCTCCATATTCACCTATACTGAGACAGCTTGTCACGTTGCACAATGTTAGTTCATGCATATTGGTACTGAACACTAAAAGAAGCACATTAGTTAAAAATTTATGAACTCAAATACTCCTTTGATGTAATTTACACATATATACAAATCTGCTTTACATACTTGATTTGACTTGCTGATTGACTTACTTGTAAAGCTTGCATTGTATGCTGTTCACTACTTTAATTAAGGTATAATGGGCTTACCAGCTGTTTTAGTATTTTCATTTTCACATTCAAAATACTTTAAAGCATTTACTGTTATAGCAAAATTGAAAGTTAAGGGCATGGAAATGCGCAAAATGCATATGGTCAGAGGGGAAAGGCGATGTGGAGGGAGTCGCTGTGAGGTGTGAGAAGAGAATTGTAGTTATCAGCAATGGTGCAGCCAACCTATGAACATTATATCTAATATTAACAAAAAGTCGCGACTGTTAAAGTTTGTTTATAAATGTGTCACCACGAATCTATCTGTGTGCGTAAGTATGTGTATGTGCGTGCGCTCCAATTCTGCGTAAAAATAAATTGAAATATAATACTGAAATGAAAGAAATTTCATAGATATTGAACATCGCATGTTATAACTTCAACTTTTCGCTTTATTTACAGTAAAACGTTGTTTGCCAGCTGGTAAAACATAAATTATCTCAATTCTCATTCATCTGTTTCTTTTACCGGTCGTAACACTTTTATCGTTAAAAGATTTTAATAGATATTCTTTTACTAAAATTCTGTATTGAAATTATTTGCTTTTTGCTTCTTCTAGAAACAGTTTCTTGTTGTCCAGGATTAAAAAGATTCTTGCAATTAAAGTTAATACGAAGAACGCGTTCCTTTATGTAATGATAAACTGGAAAGATAGTAGAGTGTAATTAAGGAGTAGAAGTGTACAGTTTGCAAATTCCATTGCGATAAGAACGGTCAGGGAGGTTGTCGTTTTTTACGTCTCAGCAGTACACAATGACAGAACCAAACGTGTACTGTTCCAATTATATTATTGATTGATTTATTTCATTTTTGTTTGTAATTGTAAATACAATTACAGTATTATTATTATTACTATTATTATTTTTATTATTGTTAATATTATTTGATTTACGTCGGAAACAATAAACATATACTGTAATTCTTTTTTTTAAGCCAGCTGTGTGACTAGGTACACACATACACATGCGCATGCAGATAGAGATTAAAACAAATGCAAGACTGAGATAGGACATAACACGGTAACTAACAATGTACTGGTAACTAAAACATCACGTGCATGTTGGCAGTACCTTCACTTGCATACCAACTGACTCTCCATTACCTTCACACCATTCACAATTTCAAAGTGGACTCGTCCATCCATAAATTGGTTTCTGCGCATATGCCCTTAACTTTAATTTGACTATACTTCTCTCCCATGGTTCCTAGTTGTGGACACGTGTTTTCTCAGAAGATTCACATGACTTATCTTGACGACTTGAACTCTTTTACTCATATTTTTTTAAAGTTGAATAAATTATTTTAAAAAGTGATTAATTTGTAGTTATCAAAAGCTTTCACATAACTATTCTCATAACACACTCATAAAAACACTGCATGTCATCAGGACTGGCATGCCAGCTGTCATCAGCCTACGACTCAAGTCGTATTCCATATTGCAGAAAGAATTAAGTATAGATAAGTGTGAAATATCTCACTGAGAATATTTTATATCATATATTATGGAAATACACATTGGCGATGCTTGACTCGCTACACATTATGGGCCTAAGTCTAAGTTTGTATGCCTAACCCAGTGTTTTCTTTGCAAGTGTTTCATTATTAACACTTGTTTCAAAACAACATGAACAAAGTCGTTTATCAAGTTGATAGCAGTTGTTTATAAACAAAAGAAATTAATGTTTTTCATGTTTCATTATTTCCATACAAAATCATGATATCTCATGAACTGATACGAGGTGCTGTCGGAAAGTTCCCGGACTGTACTTGGCACGGCTGTTGGACGTGACTGTACAACCTGGCGTCCCAGTGTCCGATTCCGTAATACGTAATGAGTCAGTCTGCCGAGTTTCGTTGCATTGTGAGGTTGTGTTCGGTCTACGCGTTGTGTTTTGTAATCGTGTGTTAACGTTCATTTGCTAATTTTATGATGGCTGATAAATTCAAGCAACGCGCGTGCATTAAGTTGTAGCGGGGCATTTTTGGGCATACCTGGGGTAATGACATAATTTGTATTTTTTCATAAATAATAATTAACTAATTGAGGGATAGAAAAAATTTTATGACCGAGAGGTAAATTTGTTATGTGGAAGCAATCGCAACGTGGCTGCACTGCTGTTGACTGTATGAATGGTTTAATAATTGTGTGGACCGTTTTAATAACTGCAAATGTACCAAAGTCAGTTCAAGGACAATGACGAACACGAAAAACGTAAACACGTTATGTAACAAAATCTGTAAACCAATTATGCAACCAGACATCAGGCGATGTGTTGCGTCAGCAACTTATATAACGAGGTGTGTCACGCCAGCAACATTGTGACACAACAGAACAAAGTCAGTCGGAAATCAACATCTACTAGAGACAGACGCAAAAAACAACTGTCGCGTCTGCCCGGCTCTAGCCGGTTTTCGGGCGAAGTTATCGTGTGTTTGCCGACGCGCCCGCATACAATAAAATGTGAATCTTTATATTTATATCTAAAACACAAACAGTTTTCGGCCGTAAAAATGTAATAGTGCGAACTATAAAACGATATAACCGCAAAACAGTGCACGCCATGAGGAGACGCCCCAGGAGTCGAACTCATATACAGGAAAGTAGACATTCAAAAAATAATAATAAAAAAAATGCTGGTTTAAATATACAAATAAATAAAATTAAATAAAAATGGGAAATTTAGGGAAAGATTTTAAAATGGGGGGTAGTATGTGAGCGAGTGTGAGGTTTTGTTTGATTACATAAATAGGGAATGAAGTGCTGGTTTCCGTAGTTAAAACTAACCCTAGTAGTATAGAGATTATTTCTATGTAAAATCTTGATTTCTTGTTACACTAAAATGTTATATTTTTTTTTATTAAAAGTTGTTTTCTTAATTTCATTTTGTGTGCGTTTTTCCAGAAAGGTTAATAAATTTTAATTAATGACGAAACATATAACGTTCTCTTTATTTGTTCAAACAACATTCTGATTTTCCTGTTCGCCAAAAAGAACCCGTATGAACGTAAGTAGGGTAAGCACGTATATATTTTTTTTCTCTTTTAAGAAGTTGGCGATACAAGATGGCTACCCAAAAAATTAATGTTCTCAATTACTTTAACCTTGTTTGTATCAATGATAAAAAAATATCAATAATATCAAACGTATCAAAGTTCTGTTTTAAACTTGGTAAATCGCCTACTGAAACTTTAGCAATGCTTCGAGAAGCTTTTGAAGAACATTCCCTACACAGAACACAGGTTTTTGAGTGGTACGCTCGTTTCAAGGCCGGCAGAATGTCACTTGAAGATGATCACCGTTCAGGACGACCTTCCACGAGCAAAACGGATGAAAATGTTGAAAGAATTCAACAACTCATTCACGAAGACCGTCGTCAAACAATCCATGAGTTGTGTACAAGTGCCGGAATAAGCTATGGAAGCTGTCAAGAAATTCTAACTGAAAATTTAGGCATGCATCGTGTTGCTGCGAAATTCGTCCCTCGGCTTTTGTCTGTGGATCAGAAACAGCGCCGTGTTGATGTGTGCAGTAAACTCAGTGAAACGTCTGAAAATGACCCTACCTTCATCTCCAGGGTCATAACCGGTGATGAAAGCTGGTTTTATGGTTATGATCCAGAAACAAAACAGCAGTCGTCACAGTGGAAAAGTCCACAATCACCGAGACCAAAAAAAGCACGGCAGGTCAGAAGTGCAACAAAAACCATGCTCATTGTGTTTTTCGACATCAAAGGCATTGTCCATCGCGAGTTCGTGCCAGCTGGTGTTACAGTGAACTCAGATTTTTATTGTGACGTTTTGAGGCGGCTGAGACAAAATGTGCGACGAAAAAGGCCCAAATTGTGAGAAGACCAAAACTGGCTGTTGCATCACAACAATGCACCTGCTCACGCTTCACTGAAAACAACAGAGTTTTTGACCAAAAACAATATGGCCACCGTCCCACACCCTCCATATTCACCAGATTTAGCCCCCTGTGATTTTTCTCTGTTCCCAAAAATAAAAGTTCACATGAAAGGTCACCGTTTTGACACTGTAGAAGACATTAAGAAAAAAACGCAGGAGGTGCTTGACAGCCTTCAGCAAAGGACTTTTTTTGACACTTTCCAGGCTGGATTCATTGTATCAATTCGCAGGGAGACTACTTCGAAGGAGATGGGAGCCATTAATGGCCTAGGTAAGCAAAAAGAATTTATTAGACCTAGTCCGGGAACTTTCTGATAGCACCTCGTATGGAATTTGTAGAGCATAAAATATGGTTTTCTGCAAAAACTTTGTTTAAGTGCAATACTTTATTAATGTGTTGAAAGTCCTGTAATTTTCAGAAACAATTGTTATTGGTGGGTAATAATTTCGTATTATTTATTTTTATGTATCTGGATTTTTATTATCTGTGCATCTGTGTGCAAATGTGTGCCAGTAAGGGTAATGTTTCTGTTTTTACTTACATGTCTTCTATCAAGATCCCATGCTCGTGAAATATTAATTCACGTTTAAGTTGTGTACTTTTGTGTAATAAGTTAGTCTACCACCTATTAAAAAAAAAAAGTATGCGAGTTTAAATTGAGCTCGCTGCATATTGTAACGGTACATAACCCAGTCCCAATAAATGATAACTCTTGTAATACCATAAAGGTCGGAAATGGGTAAACTATAACTAGCTAAAAATTAAGTTGTATCACTAAACATTATAAACAATATTAAAGTGATATACAGTGACAAGTGAGTTATGTGTACCCAATGAGGTAATAAGTGAAGGAAGGGAACTTCTTACAGAATTGTGCTGTAGATGTGAGAATTATAGACTATAATAGTAGACTATGATACTACTAACTAATTATGTATTTTGTTTAGTTATTGTAGTATTTATATTGTGTAGGCAACAAAATTTAATACCTATGTTAATTTTATATTTTTATAAAATAATTGTGTTATTGTATAAGATAACCCAGGGTTTTTAAAAACATAAAAGATTTAAATATCAGATGATAATGAAAATTAAAATAATACTGTATGAGGAAAATGGCAGAAGGAAATAGTGCAGTGTAAGAATACTATAAAAGATTAATAAATAATATATAAATTCATGTAAAGTTAATAATAATATTAAAGACTTATATCCAAAGTTATAAGAAAATAAACAGAAAACTATTATGTAAATCAAATTGGGAAAGAAACCAAAATTAAAAAGAATTATTTTTCTGTAAATCAAAAATAAATTTATAATAATTACAAACCGCCTATACACTAAAAAGTAAATAGCAGCACCAATAAAAAGGTATATAAAAATTATGGGTTACTAAGAGTAATGAAATAACAAGCATTGTTTAATCGAATTTGAAATTGAAACCTGTCCGGTTGACAAAATGATGAGACAAAAATTTTATTAAATTATCCTTTAGAAATCTTAGAACAGCACAAAATTGTTACAAAATTAAATAACAGTATAAACATTAGGTACTACTACCTTAATTATTAAAGTTAACTTGCTATTCTCCATAATAAAAGTGAAAAAACCATTTTGGACGATTAGGCATAGCCTAGCCGAGTTTTGAGTTTTGACGAGATATTATTTGACAGACGGTTATGAAATTACAAACAACTAAGAACACCACCTGAGAAACCGCTTCACACAAGTAAGAACTTCGAGAGGAGAGGTAATATAAACAGTTCTTTTAATATTTAACAAAGAAAACTCAAATCAAATTGTCGTTCAATACAAAACTTTCCAAGTGTAATCACATGTTTTAATAAAAATAAAACAATCTGCTCTCTTACGGACAAAGCCGGAACTACGTACTCAGAGAATTACAAATTTTCGAAGTTTTTCTATATTTGTAAAGCGTAGTATAATTATCCATTTCTGACCATCTCATAACAAAAAGAACTTACCCTTAATCCTGGGGAAATAAATAAAAGAATTATATGTTGATTGATGTTTAAATAAAAGATAAAATTTGTCAAAACCATATTTTTTTTTTGACAATTCCATGTTTACTCAATGAAGTCGATATCATGTACTAGTTAATGAAAATATCGATTGTAATATTTGTATTTTGGCGGAAGAGAAAAACCGATAATATTAGCAATAAATATTATTGAGGAATGATATTGAATAATAAAATGTGTTTCCTTTATTGTAGTGGGTAGTTGTAGTCAATTTCAGAATAAATAAGAAGAGGACAATCCACCAGTTCGTATTCTGCCACAGTGTCGTCTGATTAACCTATATTTGGAGACAAATGTCAAAATCAGCTGATTCGGTTCACGGCAAATATTTGAAAATTTAGAAATCGTCTAATCCGAGGGTAAACCAACGGTACTTGCTCTCTCTTCAAAAGAAGGCTAAACAACTTCCCTACTTAACCAAAATCACACACACTCGATTTCAACTTTGTTTGGGTAACATTACCACCAACTTTATTTAAACCTCAGTCTTTATAATTCATAAGTGGCGACTGCTAAGAGGTGTTCTGACCGATCTGAGACTGTAAAAAAGACGGACGTCACACACACACACACTAAAAAGGCGGTACATTACAGAATTGGCGCTTACAACAGTGCGTCTTAATTAAATAAGACGATCACTCAATAGGCCACATACACAGACTCCGCGGAAGGTACATCTGAGAGGCGGTACGTTATAGAAATGGCGAACCCAACATTGGGGCTTGAATAAGACGGACGTTTCGCTAAATAACCGCCACGTTAAAGAAATGGCGAACCCAACATTAGGGCTTGAATAAGACGGACGTTTCGCTAAATAACCGCCACGTTATAATATTTAGACCTATGTGTAAATGTTCAGAACAGTATTTTTAAACATCAGCTATTCATTTCAATTATTGCAAAATTTTACCAACTGAACGTAAACTTTGTGTGTGTGGAGGGGGGGAGTTCATACCCAATACACATGATATTTAATTTCTTTTTTACACAATAACAAAGTGGAGTTAAATATGAAGAGTATGTTATTATTCCAACTGTCGATATTACATGACCCGTTTCATGAGGAAAATGGTTTGACACAAGGAACTGACTGTGCACATGGGCATAAATGTTGCTTTAAATTTTGCTACATAATAGTTTAAAATTAATATAAATTAGACAGATAATGTTTAGTTCATTTTTAGTATATTAATAAAAATTAATATAATTTTTTGCTAACCATAGCACAAAAAATACTTCTTTAAAATGTAACCATTACAGAATTACCAGATGTTTATATAAAAAATTGTATTACTTTTGACAGATTAAATATAGAAGAATAAAATTTAACATAATGTATTGAACACAGTTATAAACAACTCCTTGGCAGGAAAATTTTGCCATGCTTTTTTCACAACAGTTACACAAAATCGATGCTTGTAGTTGAGTGGCTTCTGACATGCTTCGCTCAGTTGTAAATCATTCAAAAATATAAAAATATGAAAGTGAATCAGTTAAAGAAGTAAGCGAGGTATATTTACTTATTTAAACTGAAAGTTCAGTTTATATTTACTTAATATAAACTGAAAGAAGTTTTCAGTGGTATATTTATTTATTTAACTTTTAGATATTGTGAAAATTATAATGTTCAGAAGTCGGGGCTCTCTCCATTCTGTGAACTTAGTATATAGCAGCTGAAATTTAGGCCAGGTAAGCTTGGAGCAGATGTAAACAATGATAAAAAGTATTAGGCAGGAGCAGTTCATCCAGTGTAAATGATTATATCTTGTGTTACTGTGGTCAATAATAAATGTATTTGAGAAGTTCTGTTAGATCGTAAAATTTAAATTAACTGTTAGGTATTATAAAAAGTTGATTAATATTGGTTATTAAACTTTCACTTGTGAACTTACTTTGTTTCCTCCCGTACGCGTTTCAGCGTGAAGTGCGCGTTCGTCAGCGGTGTGAGACAGACTGTCAGTAACTTGTAACTGTTTTTTTGTTGGTAGGTTGAGTGGGGGGGAAGGGAATTGGCACGGGGATCCGAATTATTGTTTGTTTTATGTATAATTGTTTCAAAGAGTGTGTGTGATTTATAGTGTAATTGGTCGTTAAGTATCTTGTTTGGTTGTGTTGTGTAGTGTTTGTATATTTCATATTGTTCTGCTGTGTTAAGTTTTCGACTTTTAGGTAAGTAGTGTAATATCTCAAGATTAGTATCTATGTTGGTGTAGCTGTGATTTTGTGTGTGTATGTGCGTGGCAAACGCGGAATGTATGTTGTTGCTGGATAAAGCTTTTAGCTGTTCAGAGTAACGTGAAGAAAAAGATCTTCCCATCTGGCCTATATAGAAACTATTACAATCATTACAGTTTAATTTGTAAACACCTGTTTTGTTGTATTTGTCTATGTCCGTGTTTGTATCATTGATGTGTTTTTTGATGGTATTGTTTGTTCTGTATGCTATTTTGTACTTGTGTTTCCTGAATGTGTTGGCGATTTTGTGTGTGTTGGAGTTATGGTATGTGAGTGTGATGTATTTAGTTTGTTGTGTGTTGTTGGTATTTATTGTTTTGTTGTTTTTGTTTATGATGTGTCTGTGTAGTTTGTTTATTAAATTAGGGTTGTAACCGTTTTTTATTGCTATATATTTGATTGTGTTGAGTTCTTCGTTATAATCCTGTTTACTTAATGGTATTTTTGTTAGTCTATGGAGCATATGGTTGAATGCCGCATGTTTGTGTTGCGTTGGATGGTTTGATGTGTTGTGTATGACCATGTCAGTTGTGGTTGGTTTTCTGTATATTTTATACGTGTGTGTATTGTTTGTTTTGTTAATTGTTAGGTCCAGAAAATTTATACTATTGTTTTGTTCTATTTCTAGTGTAAATTTTAGTTTGTGGTGTATTGTGTTTATGTATTTGTGGAAATTTTCGACCTTTGTTGTATTGCCATTAAATAAAAGTAATATATCATCCACGTACCTGTGCCACTAAATGATTTTATTGGTGTAGTTGTTGTTGTTTATTATATGTTTTTGTTCTATGTTGTGTATGAATATTTCAGCCAGTATTCCTGATATGGGGGATCCCATAGGGAGGCCGTCTGTTTGTGTGTATATCTTGTTGTATGTGAAGTAATTAAGTAATCAGGAAACGTTTTTCCTGATTATTTTGTCTAGGTGCCTTGCGATTTTGTGGGTTGGTGCTTGTGTGTTGTTTATTAAGGGTCTGATGGGAATATTAGGTTTGTGTATTTTCGGTAAAGCATTTAGTTTTGGGGGGTTAGGTTTGATTTGTTTGAGGTATTTGGTGCTTTCTGTTTGGATTGTGTTTTGCGTTATTTATAAATTTGTTTATTTGTTTTTGATATTTTACTGTGGGGTCCTTATTTATTTTTGTTATATTGTTTTTGCTGAAGAATTTCTCAACTCAGGAAAAACATTAATCTCAGTAACAACACTTCCGTCAAAAACAACATAGAACTGGTCAAGAAAACCGAACACATCCACATCCCACACAATTCAACATTAGCATCTTTTGACATAACCAATTTATACACCAATGTACCCATCAAAGACACCATACAAACACTTGAACATTTACTCAGACAAAACAACACGCCCGAAACACACATACATGAGATCATCACACTCACCAAAATAATTACAGAACAAAATTACTTCACATACAAGATATACACACAAACAGACAGCCTCCCTATGGGATCCCCCATATCAGGAATACTGGCTGAAATATTCATACACAACATAGAACAAAAACATATAATAAACAACAAATACACCAACAAAATCATTTATTGGCACAGGTACGTGGATGATATATTACTTTTATTTAATGGCAATACAAGACAGGTCAAAAATTTCCACAAATACAAAAACACAATACACCACAAACTAAAATTTATACTGGAAATAGAACAAAACAATAGTATAAATTTTCTGGACCTAACAATTAACAAAACAAACAATACACACACGTATAAAATATACAGAAAACCAACCATAACTGACATGGTCATACACAACACATCAAACCATCCAACGCAACACAAACATGCGGCATTCAACCATATGCTCCATAGACTAACAAAAATACCATTAAGTAAACAGGATTATAACGAAGAACTCAACATAATCAAATATATAGCAATAAAAAACGGTTACAACCCTAATTTAATAAACAAACTACACAGACACATAAACAAAAACAACAAAACAATAAATACCAACACACAACAAAATAAATACATCACACTCACATACCATAACTCCAACACACAAAATCGCCAACACATTCAGGAAACACAAGTACAAAATAGCATACAGAACAAACAATACCATCAAAAAACACATCAATGATACAAACACGGACATAGACAAATACAACAAAACAGGTGTTTACAAATTAAACTGTAATGATTGTAATAGTTTGTATATAGGCCAGATGGGAAGATCTTTTTCTTCACGTTACTCTGAACACCTAAAATCTCTATCCAGCAACAACACACATTCCAGTTTGCCACACACATACACACAAAAAACCACAGCTACACCAACATAAATACTAATCTTGAGATATTACACTACTTACCTAAAAGTCGAAAACTTAACACAGCAGAACAATATGAAATATACAAACACTACACAACACAACCAAACAACATACTTAACGACCAATTACACTATAAATCACACACACTCTTTGACACAATTATACATAAAACAAACAATAATTCGGATCCCCGTGCCAATTCCCTTCCACCCCCACCCCCCACTCAACCTACCAACAAAAAAATCTGTTACAAGTTAACTGACAGTCTGTCTCACACCGCTGACGAAGGCGCACATCACGCTGAAACGCGTATGGGAGGAAACAATGTAAGTTCACAAGTGAAAGTTTAATAACCAATATTAATTTAGTGCTGTGAAAAAAGAAGATGAACTATCAACACAACTAAAAAGTTGATTTTGAGTTTTATTTTATGAAATAAATGATTAGTAATTTATTTTGATTCCATGGACCTATAATGTGTTATTAAATTTGCTTTTACTTTTACATACAAACAAATTCATTTGTTTATGTTTTCTCCAAAATTGCATGGTGTGACTTTTCACTTTGTTGACTTACCTTAAAGTTCATAGCTGTTTTAAAAAGTCTTTGACACAATACAGTACTTCAGTGCAGTGGTGAAAGTTTGTTCGGGTATTTTTGCCTCGTGTTAACCTTGAGCTCACTATAACATGCCTGTGTTAAATTGATAACACATGTGGCAAGCCTGAGTTGCTTGCGAATAATACAAAATTTGGTAGACTTTTACAGGTACAAATACTAAATTTTTAAATGTTAGGTTGCGCATATAATAAGTTTTTTGGAAGGGCGTTTTAAAGGAAAAAAATAGTCGTATATTGAGTATATTACCTATTTAATTTGTTGTTTCCCAAAAGATTTATATCTTTCATAGTTGATCCCAGATTTGGAAAGGTTGAAACTAGGGATGGGTCGATACCAGTTTTTCTCGATACTCTATACTGGATACATGATTTTTTTCTCGATACTTCGATACTCGATACCGTCAACATTTCTAGTTTCAATAAATAGATTAAAAATTAAAAATAAAAAGTTGAGAGAACTGTATAATATCAATTAAATTAATTAAGTGTACATATTTAATGAGACAAAATGTAATATCATCAGTATAATTATTTAAATTATTTTTAAGCTTTACATTAAAATTAAAATGAGTTTTTAAAACAGTCCACTACAAGTTTTTGTTCAAAAATACTAGCATTCTCACTCTTTCGGGGTCAAGTCTACTTCTTTTTCAGTCACATATGAGACCTGCTGTGCTAAATAGTCTTTCAGAGAAAACTGTTGCTGGCGGTATACACAAATATTTTATAGCTAATTTTTTTAGTTTTGAAAATTTTGAATTTGTTTTCCAGTAATCTAATGCACTAGAAAGAGGAGGTGACAAATCGTCTTTGAGATATGCAGTGATTTCTTCCTGGGAACTGTTAACTGGCAGTGAATTTGACACATCATTATATTCTTGCATAATGTTACTGTACAGATACCACATTCCTGGCAATTTGTTGGGCTTTGAAGTATGTAACATCTAAAATAAAAGAAAAAGTTTGTGAATGATCGATTTTTACGAGTATGTCAGTAATTACATGACTATTCCCACATATCTGAAAATCTGGAATAAAAAATTAAAAATCTTACCTCATCATTTTTGGATGCAGGACATTCCTGTTGGTTAGCAAGGTCCACCAATTGGTCTTTAGCAGAATTGAGAGCACTGGGACTGCAAAAAACTCGTCCTTTTAAGCGGGGGTCCAACAGCGTTGCAATGGAACATATTTCATTGTCTTCAATGGATTTATACCTCACATTCATTTCATCCAGCAACAATTGTCGAACAATCGCAATTCCCGATCCACTTTCTGACGGCTTTTCCAGTTCAGAAATAACACTGTTCACAGTGGGGATTATTTCGGACACTGACACTGAGGATGAACTTAACGGCGAGTGTTGCTTGATCGAAAATATTTAATGTGTCAATCAGTAAATTAATAAGATCCCATTGCGATACTGTAAGATTCACTGGTAAGGAGAGATCAGAGGATGCAAAAACTATGGCCCTCTTTTGCTGTTGAAGTCTTTGTAGCATATGTAGAGTTGAATTCCATCGCGTAGGTTCATCCTGAATCAAGCGATGTTGTGGTAGAGAAAGATGCTTCTGTGCTGCTTTGAGAATCTTGGCGGATTTTGAGGAGTGTTTGAAACTCCCAACTAGTTTCCTGCACGACGAAATGAGACTGAATACTTTTTGAAGTGAAAAGTCCATGCTTCAAAACAAGTTGGAATGTATGAGCTAGACACGACAGGTGGGGAAAGTTTCCTAACGTCATAGCATTTACAACATTGCGACCGTTATCATGAATCACGGCCATTAATTTATCAATTAAACCCCAAGCTTCTAAAGTTTTCTTTAAAAAATTTGCAATATTTTCACCAGTGTGGCTCACGTCTTCAAATGGTATCACTTCAATGCAAATATTGTAACATGACCAAATATGGCAGTTACATAAAATGAGCCTAAAGGACGGCAAGTAAGATAAAAAAGGTGAATGTAAGTCTAGATAAGTAAATCCATGTATATGAAGTGTGTATCTACAAATGTGTTAATATGAAAATCCAACTATGAATAAGATGATATCAATCTAGTGACATCAACTACGAAAAATAAGAAAGAAAATGAAGTGAGCCAAAACCAAATACCAATAATAGACCCAATAGGATCCAAAAGTGAGGGGAAACGACGAAATAAAATTCAATAGGATCCAAAAGTGAGGGGAAACGACGAAACAAGATTTAACAAACTCCGAAAGTGAGGGGAAACGACTAAAGAATAATGACTACAGTGAAAATAACAAGAAAGAAAAAAGAAGGACAAGAAAGCTGATTCAGAAGAGAGAAGAAGATGAATAAATCATACCAGAAATCAACATAAACCACGTGCACCAAAGACTAATTAAGTGACAAGTGAAATAATGATTATCAAATGTGAGGATGAAAAAACAGTGATTAGCATTTAAGGAAACACAAACAATAACAGTGCGTACTTAATAGATGTGAAACATGTGAATAACCAACTATTTCTACTGATAAAACCACACAAACAATTATAGTGAGGAAATTTATAAGTATAGGAAAATATGTTAATTCCATGATGAAAACAACAAAATATTAAATAAGTCAAATAGACACGAACAATGAGTGATAAAACCACACAAACAATTATAGTGAGGAAATTTATAAGTATAGGAAAATATGTTAATTCCATGATGAAAACAACAAAATATTAAATAAGTCAAATAGACACGAACAATGAGTGTGACGCGTTTAATAAAGTTGTGATTAACACAGATAAT
The DNA here is from genome assembly GCA_034769895.1 of Magicicada septendecula. Taxonomy (NCBI): domain Eukaryota; kingdom Metazoa; phylum Arthropoda; class Insecta; order Hemiptera; family Cicadidae; genus Magicicada; species Magicicada septendecula. Next base: position 441,882,718 of record CM068373.1, on the reverse strand, counting down.
CATAAGTCCACCAAAATGAAACAAAATAGAACAATATAACTATTACGTTATCGATTGTAATTATTATTTAAAGGGTTATTAGTCTAAATGATTGTTAATTTTTTTTTTTTTTTAAACTTACCATTTTTAAAATTTGTTAATAAACCTACACTTCTTTACCAATGAACAAGAGTATCATTTCAAATAGAAATTAAATTATTTCTTGTAAATCAGTTCTACCAGAGGTGGCGGAAGAATTCAAACTAAGAGAAATTTAAAGTATTACATATGTGTACTAACTGTTATAAATATTCAAATTGAATATTTGTGCATATTTTGAATGTATGTATTTCAGCAACAACCGTCACAGAACAGGACTGAAACGGATACTTGTGGTAAGTGAGGGAGGCATACAACAAAAAGTGCGCAAAACTCATTTAAATTGAAAGAGTGAAATCTTCATAAACACTTATACAAACACACTAATAACTCCTAATAGTTATAATTGGAGCAGTTTTTATAGAAACAACATAATAGCAGATACCGGAGCGTACCTGCAAGCACACTACAATTACAACTATAAATACAATTATACTTACACAGTATAGTATCATATCATCTATAACTATTACATTATAATATGTTTAAGATTATAGTCCATGTCCACAAAATGAACGGTGACACTTAAGTAATCGTCGCAGGCTGTTGATGTCCACATATCCGTCGTAACAGCTACGCTATTCGCATTTTGTAGCTCTTTTTTTACTCTTCTTTCTACTTCTTCGTACAGTTCTGGAATGATTTGATTAGATATGTGCTTACGAGTAGGCATAGTATATCTAGGTTCAAGGTACTTAATCAACTCCTTAAATCCTTCATCCTCAACAATGCTGAATGGTTGGTTATCTTTGCATACCATTGTTGCAATTTTTCTGGTAATTGTCTTCGACCGACTGTTACCTGGTTTAAATGCAGATTTATTGTCCATAAATGATTTAAGTGTAGGTTGAGAGAATGATGATGATGATGATGATAATATCGATGCCGTCGATAATGAGGATGACTGTGAAAGAAGAGTCGCAGGCTCATCTACTGTTACTTCTTCAGGAGTTAAATTTCCACTTCCGCAGAATTTTTTTATTAAGAGGTTCTGAAAAAGCAATTTTATGCGCTGATGTGACATGTTTTTTTAGGTTACTAGTGTTGTGAGATTTTCCATCACGCGAAAAACTCTTTTTACAAATGAGGCAAATGGCGCGATTATCACAATGAGGGTCTATTTGAAAATAGTTCCACACTTCACTCATATTGAATTTAAAAAAATATATAAATTATAAATATAATATGGTGCCACAAAACACAAAGTCTTCTGTCACATGGAGGTAGCAACTGACTGCCGGCATGCAAACTTATTTTAAAAACATACCAAAATAGATTGCTTATGATTGAAAGCTCTAATTTGATTTGTCAAAAAATTCTTGTAGGCGGAGTTTCATTTTTCCCACAACTCAACATGCAATTAGTCACGTACTATTGGACTAGTATGTGACTTTAAGAGGAAACCTAGGCTCAGACATCCTGTCTCCAACTTTTATGGTAGGTCGGAAATATTTCTAAAGACGGGACATTTATGGCTTGCAGTGAGGTAATTAGATGCTCGGGTGTACGGTGAATAAGCAGGAATTAAAAGAAGGTTCTTCCTGACCATATCTCCGTCTTTATTTCTACTGTTTACGATTCGATCACATATAGGGCAATACAGTGAAACCTCGTTAACACGTTCCTCATTAGTACGTTTTATCGCTTATCACGTCGTAATTTTCAAGGCCAATGGGCGGGAGAGGGTTGCGACATAACAGGTAGCACAACTTCGCTCGTCAAGCTGGTAAATACTGTACTGCATTTTTCAGTAGTACGTTTTCCCGCTTTTGACGTCCAAAATTTTCAGTCCCTTCAAAAACGTACTAACGAAGTTCCACTAGTCAACATCTTTCTGTAAGCAAACTGCTACTGATATTGCAGAGTTTTTGTATGAAATTTCTGAAAAATTTCTAATTACAATTTATGTAGAAACATAAATAGAAACATAAGTATCGAGTGAGTTTTCTGAAGTATTGCTCGATGTTGATACCATGCAAGTATCGAGGGTATCGAAAGTATCGAGGACCCATCCCTAGTTGAAACCATTGTTCTAAAAAAGTATGCCTTTCAAATTACCTGAATTACAAGTGAAGGGAAAATTAAATTGTAAAGAATGGTGAATTCTTATTATTACAATCACTAAATATATTATCCAATAAAACCTATATAAATAAACTTACAAGCATGAGAGAGAGAGAGAGAGTGTTTTGTACTATAAAACAAAAAATTACTATTTACAAAACCTGTCAGTGGCAATCCTGTCCATATATATATATTTTTGTTCAGTGTGAACTCCCAGAGCAATAACATGTACGTTTTAAAATTTACTGACACAGAAGCAACACATCATGACTAGGGAACAGATTTTTACGTGTTAGAAAGAAACTGAAAATATTTATTTTTTTATATGCTGAAAAAAATTTTTGTTAAAAAGTGAAACCTATTTTCTTTTAGTTTAACATAATGAAACAGGTTGTAGTAAGAAAAATATTTATTACAAGTACTCACCAAACTCGTTGGTCAACTTGTCAGTTCCTACTTGAAAATATAATTGAAGTCGCAGTGCACATTAAACGCTATCTCTAAATTGTCCATTACAAATTTCTGCTTATTATCATGGAACAAAGCTTGATATTGGGAAAAGAACCATTCTACATCACATGAAGTCAGTCTGGCAAACTTACGTAAAAAAGAACGTATCACATACACTTATGTTTTCAGTGTGATGTACTTGCTGACCTAGAACTTGGGGAACTGTACTTACAATTTCAAATCCAGTGTTTTTTCCAAACACAACTAAGAATTTATATTTAAAGTTTCCATGTTTGATCTGTGAGAGAACTGATTTTTCTTTCAGCAAAACGTATTTCAGTAACAGCTTCCGTTACGAGGTTTGGTGTGTTTTCGAGTTTTTTTTTTATCGAATCACGAGAAACTCAGAGTAGCAGGAATATATGCCAACTCATTTCGTGCACTTCTGTCTTCTAACAGATTTTGAAGGATCCCTACTTGTGAAGCATCATCTTTGTCTAATTCGTCAACAACTGATTTAACATTTACAAAAAATATCTGCATAATACAACACTGCAGAAAGCCAAGTCTCCCAGGGAGTGACAATGGATGCTGATGGTAATGGAAGGTTAGGATGTTTGTTTTTGAAAAGATCAATTCTTGTAGGGGATTTAACACTTTCTCTCTGTTTGATACCAATCTGTCCACAGTAGGATACAAGGATTGGATAATTTCACACATTCTGTATAGAACACAGGTAACATGTATTAGTTGTGGATATCTGACACAAAAAGGGTTTCCAGTGTATACTTCATATACGACGCTGCATGGGTAATAAAAAGTAATACGTTATTGTACTTAATACCATTTGGCCACAACAAGTGCGCATACTTCGTTAAACAACCTAGAGCCAGGAATGTGATTCTCTGCTGACATTTCCAATAAAAAATGAAAGTTTGGAAACCATTTTGTTATTTTTAAGCACGTAATTTTTACGACATTTCCCACTTTTCTTCCTGTCGAGTCCGTAGTTTCATCAGTGCTTACCCATATTTCCTAATTTTCACTCACAGCTCTCGTATTTTCTAATGTTTCTTCATAGCAGTTTGGAAGATAGTGTTTTTCTTACAGTAGACTCATCCGGAGGATCTAAGTCCGTTCACTTCACAAGAAAATTTCTTAGCACTGTATTGTTGACTCTGTGTCACACATATGAAAGCTTTGCACAAATCAGAATAAAATTCACAACATTTCGTAGGTCTCAAGTGTAAGGAGGGGAAGGATGATGTTTTACCTAAAAGGATTTGTTTCGAACTAGAACATGAACCCACAGCAGTATGTGTGTGTTGCTGGATGGATGTTGTGTAACTTGCGATTAGTACTGAAAGAGCTAAGTAGAGGCAGGATGATGTAAATTGAACAATCGGGTCTCGATGTGCAGTAGACAAACACCGCATTGCGAGGCTAACAAAATTTTCATTGACTTCGCACATGCGCACAACAGTCTTGTACAGTGTTTCATATCATGAACATTGGCTGCAACAAAACTGGCGAGAACAACAGAAACACGTGTGTGACAGAGAGGGAAATAATATGGAAGTGAGACAGTGAACATTATAGTTTTGTCTCCACTTTCTTCTCTCAAGATAACTTGGCTATACTTGAAAGTGGGGGTAATTCATGCATTGGGTCGGCGCAGGTTACTAGTCAGGAAAGGCTGGCGGGTCTATACCTAAATGTATTTTTCCTTAATCTACAGGTTTTTCTGAAAATTTTAAATGCAAAGATCACTGTGATATGTTAAAAATTAATGAAGTTATGATTGTTTTCTTGAAACTAAAAGTGTCAACTGAAATTGTAAACTATGATTGTCACTGAAACTAAAAGCCTCGGGAATGGCGTTTACGTATTTTTTCATTAAATTTAAAAACATTGTATCTCAAAAAGTGTTCAGGATATCAAAATAAAATTTTACGTGGTTAATAATAAGTATAGCAAAAGGAACAAATAAAAAAATTTCATGAAAATTTGAGACATGGGTTTCATCACCTGGATGATTTGATATGGAATGACCCTGCAGTCATTGTATTTACTTACTAAAGGTTATATTTTGCCTTACCAATTGGTACACTTTGTCGTTTTCTCTGCATGGTGTATTGATGCATCAAAAATGTAGTGCAGATACATTATTAGGAAATTTCTGATTTGTTGAATCTCTGTGCAAGCAATGTAATTAAGATGGTATGTGTTATAAAGAGCTTATGTTCCTTCCAGTGTTGTTTACACAGAAATGACTGTTGGTGTTGTGTTGTATGTTTATTGTGTAATTATTCTGAATTTTTGAGACATTTTCAAGTAAATAAATGTATAACGCCGTAAGTTTAATTAGACCATGGGTTCTTTATGGTAGAAAAATAATATCTGAGGGAGGTGTTTTAGAGCTTTTATCGAATGAACTGGCAGACTTGTCTGTCTGAAAGTAAGTGTACTTTGATATTGCAAACAGTGGCGGATTATTCATAACGCTAGGGTATTCTGCAGCACCGGGCACCAGGGCCTCAGCTGTCAGATGGGGCACCATCCAGCCCTAAATCACAAAAACTTTTTAAAGATAATAAATGTGATAAAAAAACAAATGTCCTCAATCCAGAATCATAAAAAGATGTGTGGACTTCTCACGAGTTCGCCATTATGTATTTAATGTTCGAATGAAGATGGTAGATTCAATGATATTACAGTTTGTCCGGTCAGAGTATTAAACTGGATTATTGATTGTAAAATGATCACTGTATTTCCAAATATATACATTGCTTATTGTCTGCTTTTGACGATTCCAATAGCTAACTGCAAATCTGAAAGATAATTGTCTATTTTAACACGCATTAAAGATATGTTGAATTCAACTATGGGAGATAAGAGATTTATCTTCATTAGCAAGGTTGAATATTGAAAGTGAGATACTTGAATCATTCAATTTAGAAGAAATTATACAAGACTTTGTTAAGGTAAAATCAAGAAAAAATAAATTGATTAGTATTTTCTAAGCTTAAGTACTACTACGCTCATTATAATCACTATTTAGCTAAATATTTGTTGTAATTTGAGAACTTAAAATAATTGGTAACTTTTGAAATTGTGTACCAGTCTGATACCAGCATAGGGCACCACTCACTTCTAATCTGCCCCTGATTACAAATGACAGAAGTGACATTATTGATAAAGAAATATACTTCTTGTATGAACTACATTAAATGAAATAATGTTTTATAATTTGAGAGAGTAAAACTTGCTACAGGTTCTTGATTTAACCCACTGATAAACAGGTCAAAATGCACTGCTTTTATTGTATAAGTTTTGGGAAAAATTTAATTGAACATAAAAATAAAGCTGAATTGTTTGTAATATGTTAATATATATTGTATAATTTAATAATCCACGTGTATCATATATATACAATAATGGTAAATAATTTTGATTATGTTTTCAGTAATTTTGGCTTGTCTGCACTAGTTGAAACAGAATGGGTACGTTTAAATGTTCCATGTGTTCTCCGTACATTTTGGTTGTTGCGAGTTGCAGAGCATGCTGGGGCATTAGTTTTCAACGTGTGGTCATTTTCCGATCCTGTTCAGCAGACTGATATGTCATTTGTATTATCCTCCATAAAGTCTCTCTTGATATCTGGTTGTGAAACATTAACAGCAGTCCTGGGTATGACTTCGGTAATCTCATATGTTTGCCATTATGTTGGATGCTTTTTCCAGTGGGTAAGTTATATCCATAGATTTTAATTAATTAAAAAGTTAAACTGTAGTCTATTTTATTGGTTGCAAGCCATATTCTTTTTGTTTTGTTTTTGAGGTATAGTTGAATGAATGTAATACATACAATTACACTTGATGTGTTGGTTTTCTGCATCGTCAGATGAATTTTTCGGTTTGATAAACTGTGATACTGTTATCACCATAATTATAATTATTAACTTGAAATTATAAAGGAAATGCAGTATTAGGGATTTGTGCCATTTACAGAAAAACATTTAAATGAAGTTGAAGTTAAATTAGATTTAAACATTTTTCTTGCCTCCAGAAATGGTTAAGACTATAAAATAGGTTAATTACTTTCTGTCAACGTTTCTTACAATCCTTTTCGGGATAACTCGAGTTTCGACACCAATGGTGTTATCATCAGATCGGATATGAATAAGGTTAAAACATTATGATATATATACATCTCGTCAAATTTTAAAAATTAAAAACAACACATACATTATACAAATAATAAATAAAATATATTATAACAAAATAACAATATAACAACGAAATATAAAAATACGCGGCCGCAACGAACCTGCACAGGAACGCCCCCACGGTAAGACTAATCAATGCCGGCTTGACCTTGGTTCAATTTTATCGATCTGATATAGCCGATTTCTCGTTCTATATGATCGATTCTATTAAATAAAATATTATTTGTATGTATTCCTTTTTCATTTAGGACACGATTGTGATCCTCCTTTATAGCTTTATATATCTCGAACCTTTCAAGGGTGTCCAGCTTTAGTGACTTTTTACATTTATGTAGGATATCTAAATTATCACCAATACTCTTTATATTATGGTCATGTAAGCTTACAAGCTCCAAGTCAAATGTAAGAAGATCTACATTTGCAAATACATTTGCAGGGCGTTCCTGTGCAGGTTCGTTGCGGCCGCATGTTTTTATATTTCGTTGTTATATTGTTATTTTGTTTTAATATGTGTTATTTATTATTTGTATAATGTATGTGTTGTTTTTAATTTTTAATATTTGACGAGATGTATATACATCAATAATGTTTTAACCTTATTCATATCCGATCTGATGATGACACCATTGGTGTCGAAACTCGAGTTATCCCGAAAAGGATTCTAAGAAACATTGACAGAAGGTAATTAACCTATTTTATAGTTAAATTAGAACTCAGTAAGTACCAGTTTGAACCATTGACAATCCAAAAAATTAATGGTATAGAATACACAAAGCTTGCTTACTTGGTATATATAATTGAATTCAAAATAAAGTAGTTTATGTATTACTTCAACGTATGGAGTATTGTTAGAGACCTGGCATATGATTTGATGTGTTCAAGGCCGAAAAAGCCTCTTTGGTTTTTCATGTATTTCGCCAATTGTATATCTGGATTATAATCTCTCAGATTGACAGTGGAGTAGCTCAGTAGAAGACAACTTATTTTGCATTTGCCATACTATGTTGTGGGTTGAGCTCAAGGTCAATCCAAATCAATAGCCTGGCTGAGATGAGTGGATCAGTGTAACATTTATATGTAAACACAACAGTACCCATCCCAATTGCACAGCTTGTCACTGCGCGTGGTTAAATGCAGTGTAGTTTCTGTTTAGTGGTAGTGCAGTGTGAACTATACCATGGCTAGAGTAAGCAACAGACCATGGGCGTAGTGGTTGAAAGACCCTCATCGTTCCACTTAAATATGACTTCAGGTTGTGTATCAGATGACAGTATGTTTTTATTTGTTTCATCTTCGACGTTACAACAGTTACACTAAAGTGGTGCAGCACACCTATTGAGACTCCCACATTTAATCTGTCAAAACTGTGTTTGTAAGAAAACCTTTTATTTCAGTTGATAACAGTCATATGATCTATTTGGCTGCAAGTGTAAACCAACCTATTTAATAAATTTATGTGGCCTCAAATTTTCTATCAGTATGCAATAATAATATTTGAACAAAGGAAGTGAGTTTTAACTCCTCAACCATTTGGCATTTATCTGTCTGTTAATAGGGTATGTCTTAAAATTTTTAATTCTGCTATTTTGATACATCGCCATTTTTGTTAAACTGGCCATGTGTGCCCACACTTTTTTACCCTTCAGACTTCCGTTGTTTTTTAGATTTATCTTGTCCAAAAAATATAGGGGGCACAGATAAAAATGTGAGGGGTCAGAATTGTGAAAAATTATAAAAATGGACGTGGAGTATCAGATAAAACTTGATTTTAACCAAAGTTGAATGTAGTGTTCAGTTTTAGAAATTTTGGAAACCCAGGGCCGAAAAATGGGTTGAAATTTTCATAAAATCACAAGTATCTATGTGGATACTGTGATGGCAGCGGTATGCGAACATCTGCTCTCCGGTACCAACGGACACAGCTAGCCAATCGGAGATCAGCAGCCGAGACGTGACAACTACGTGCTCGGAGCGAGCCAATCAACGATCCCGGCTAGTCCATAAAACCCGGGCCGGCAGAAAATTTTGGTGCACTCTTCATCGCCACGCCATCGGATGCACTTCATCTCCTCTCCTCTCTCGGATGACATCGGCACGGAGTCAGCCGGAAGGAATGGCCAGCGAATAGAACCGGTGTTCTTGCGTCTTCGCCCTCCAGTTCCGCGCCCACGATGGATTTCGCTGGGCCAGCAGCCGACTACAACCGATGCCGAAAGAAGAGGAGGACTGCAGTATGCCACGATCAGCGGGCGCAGCCGCCGAACATCTCAGCGTGGCACAACCAACATTAGCGTTCTCGCCACACGGTCCTTTTTAGGGCCACCAAAAACACTAGAGTGTACGATTAGCGCCATTTGTCATGCGGCAAACCTTTTGTCCGGCGTCAAGTAGCGCCCAATGTGGGGCGACGATCATCGGGCGGATGCCTGATCCAGCCACACCAGTGAGCTACCAGCCAGCACACCAACCAACATGGCGCCCAACAGACACCTCTACAAGATCCGGAGAAGAGCAGTAGACTGGCTACCGGAGAGCATTTAAGACCCGGTGGAGTTGTGACGGCAGCGGTATGCGAACATCTGCTCTCCGGTACCAGTGGCGGACACAGCGAGCCAATCAGGGATCAGCAGCCGAGACATGACCAACATCAGCTTTCTTGCCACCCGGTCCTTTTTAGGGCCACCAAGAACACTAGAGTTACGATTGGCGCCATTTCTCATGCGGCAACCCTTTTGTCTGGTGACAATACGTATTCAGATTTAAAACATGCAGATTCCATAGCATACATGCTCTTAAAATATCTCATTTTGGTTATTGTCAAAGCATTAAGGATTTAATGTATTTCCAGATCTGATATAGATTTTACTATGAAAAATTTCCAACTTTGGGTTGTCACGGGCCAAAATTACCTCAGAATTTTACGAAAATTCTAAAAGACTGTGTGTGAGATGAGGTTTCGAAGAACATTATTCAAAATACAAAATCTATTATTGATAATTTGACATAATTATATTTTTCAACACTACTTGCAAATTTTAGATCCCCTTTAAAAAGTCTGTAAGCTATGTTTATAAAAAAAACTTTTTATCTATTTGTTATCAATACAAATATGAAAAGTATTAGTTAGTTGCCTATAGGTGGAAAACTACATTAATTTGAAACGCTAGAACTAAATTATTTGCCATTTAGGGATTATGATTATAAATTTAACTAAAAACCAATGCAGTCATTTGGTATTTTTAGTGTTTGTCATATGACTGTTTTACACTTATTTTACTAAATAGAATTTATAGTAATCAGGGGTTTCATAATTTTTCTTGTAATTAAAAATATTATCTAATATTGAAATTTCCCTAATAATAAGTGTACTTCGTTCAAAATAGTGAGTGTGTTCTGCAGGTCAGAGAGCTTACTAGTTATTTACATATTACAGTCCAAATTGCAGTAATGTTGCTAATATTAATTTTGCTGACAGTGATAGTTAAAAAGTGTAACGTATTATTTTTGTATTGTCTTGCATAATTTTTCTCAGTAAAATTTTTGATTGGTGAAAAAGTAGCACAATTGGAAGCTAGATTTATAATAACTTGTGTTTGTCATAAATTTATTTATATATTATATATCTCTTTCTTCTGATTACTTAAAATTCTTTTGCTTGGTTGTGCTTGTGAGTATTCATTCGTGGGCCGATTCTGAACACATGCCTTTAAGTCCTTGAGTAAGAATGGCAAGCTGATGTTTAGCTGTCAAAACTGAAATATTTTCTATTGCAGATACCAGTTCGTATAGAATGACATTTGTTTACACAGATATTGGTTCAAGGATTATTATTAGTCCTTGCTTGTATGTTTAGCTTAGACCAAGCATTCACATTCCACAACATACATGTACTTCAAATATCTCGTTTTGGCTATTGTCAAAGCATTAAAGTCAGACTGTATCGATGGTCAAGTACTCACCTTATAAGAGCCAAAGCAAGATTTTTAGAGCATGCATATAAACAGTCTAAATTACCTGAAATATCAAATATAATTGTACCAAATAGGATATTTGAGTAACTTTCAGGAAAGTTGCTTGTTTAGAATTTGGAAACGTATTTACAGTTTTTGGGATATTAATATTTATTAATAACATAAAAGTATGGTAAATCACAAAACATGCTCTTAATGTACAGTATGTTCAGTTAAGCATATAAGATGTGATGTTAATAATTAAAATATTAACAAATGACCGAGTATATATATTTTTGTGTTTGAAAACAATTTGTATAATATTATACAGTAAGCTTATTTTAAAGAGAATAGAAACGTGTAGTGACATTAACAGAATACTGTAAAATATCAAAGCAAAGGGTTTGCTTTCTCACATATATTTACTAATAAAGAATGAAAATTACTGGTACAGTCCAGTTTCAAAACAGATGATGCATTAGAGCGACCTAGTTTTGTTCATAAACATATCACAGGATTCAAAAACATTTTTCTGGAAACCTTCACTGTGAATTGATAACAGTTCATTTCCATTTGTGAATTTTTGTGTCAGAATAGAAAGAAAAGCATATGAATACATTGTTATCACCACTATATTGTGTTCTGATGATACAGTCCAGCTTCTCTTTCTCATCTTTATAACCCACAAAGTGTTCTGCCCTTCTTGATCCTTTTGAGCAACTCTTCACTGCTGATTTTACTCAACCAGTCTTTTCCTTGTATGCAAGTTCACCCTGTGACATAATATTAGTTTAATGTGTACACAATACACCATATAATTTTTAGATATTGTAATAAATCTATTTAAAAATTTTATATTATTACAAGATTTTTCAAATTACATTAGACTCGCAATTATCCAGACTTAATGGGACCAGAAGCCGTCTGTATTATTGAATACTTGGATTAACCAGAAAAAATAAAAAAAAACGATCTGCCTACAACAATTTGATACGTGGAGAATTCTTAAAATCGTATCGAAAGTAGAAATAACGTTTAACTATACTCGTGCTGCTCATTTACCTTTAAATATGAGTTTAAAAATAGTTCAGATATCACAGATATCAAAGTTTAAATTGAAAAAAAAAACTAAAAATGCGTTTACTAACTTAACGTAAAATATTTGTATACTACAAAATCACAGTAAGAAAATCTAAACTAAAAGAAAGTGGTTAAAAAAATTTCATCTCTTCTGTCCAAATCTATAACAGCACTTTCTTGGGATGTGACTAATCCAGTTCACTTCCTTCTTTCTAGTAGCTCTCAGTTTTTCATATCACCACAGAAAAAATCTAGACAAACTGCAGAACATTGTTTTGACGGCATGTGTTGTTTTATTCATTTCTTAAAAATTAATCTGGATTACCCGGAGATCCAGATTAGTGGTATCCATGGCCACAGCCTGGGCCATAATGCATACAGTCACCACCACACATGCCACAGCCCCGGGTCGTGCTGCTCTCTATCCAACATATGTGTTTCAGTATGCCGTAGCACCTAAGCCACATAATTAACCTTATTGTTAGCAGTCAACATGTTAACACCTTGAGTCCGATGAACATCAATTAAGCCTGCACTTTTGTATTGTTGTTAATGGCCCTGCATGTATAAAGACGTCCTAGCACTTGTTTTAAAACCAGATCATGTAGTACCAAAATCGTCCACTAGATGAGTAAATCCTCCACTAGACAAATAAATCATCCACGTTTTTGTGAGTAAAAATGTTTTATAAAATTATTATATGAACACATTATGTAACCCGTTATGTAATATGTTTAGGACATATAAAATAATAAAGTAGGAAGTTTTCAAAAATGATGGTGTTTTGGCCATTTTGTTATTTTTTGCAAAACAAAATGTATTTAAAACAATTACAAGCTACATATACATATGAATCTCATACAGAACACACAATTTTAAAGAAGGCATGTAGATATTTATAAAAATATTAATAAGACATATTTCTAAAGTCAGGTTTAGTAGCTATCAGCGTTTAAAATATGTGCAAAAATCGGCTGGGCTGGGTGACATACAGTTGTTTAAGGTCACAGGCTTAAAATGTTAGAGACTAGATACTGTTAAAATATTCACATTTATGCATTACCTTGAGTTGCTTGTAACAGAGTCGACCTCACAATTTCACTGTTAGGTATGTTATATGGTATAACATGTCATATCGTCGTACACGTATAACTTACTGCAAAAAAATGTTGCCACGTTGGACTTTTTTCTTTGTACTGGTGTATTGGATTTTTGATGGCCAGTATATATTCATACCTTCAAACATATTTGGCCATTACATAATCATATGTTGTGATGACCTTGAAAGAGTAAAAAAAAAAATTACTTGCCTTCATATTACTTGACATATTTCACCTACACATTTTGCAATCCATATTCTGTTCAATATTAATTTTTTTCAGGGATCTGAAATCCAATATTTTATATGCCTCAGGTTAATAGTAATAATAATATTTTTATTCCCATTATTAAAATTTACAATGTTCATTATATTCACCCCACTAGGAATTACCTGCTTACCACATACTGTGAACAGTGACAAGTTAAGGTTTATTAAGGTCCTTTTTATATATTTAGTTCAACAAAAAACAATCAATTCATAGGTCCAATTAGCACTTTTTTCCAACAGTTTTTGTCACATATTTTTTGTGCAGTCACTGAAACCTTTTACAGACTACACTAAAATCTTGTAATTCACGAGATAAACCCCATGTTTTAATATTAAACATGCAAATAATTTTGTTTATCCAAGGTTACTGCTGTTTATGTACTTACAATTTTTAAAGTAATTTTATCACATAGAATCTTATGTGGAAACGTGACTTGCATATGTTTTTTTTATAATTTTATTATCTGTGATAAGACAACATTGTATAATGCAAGAAATCAAGGAAATTTTTTAAGAATTGTTGTGGTGTGCATTTTTTATATTATACTCTAATAAACAGATTGAAAATTAAAAAATTTCTCTTCTAAATTGAAAAAATGTCTTATCAGTCTATTTAAATAAAATGGATATTTGTAATTACGGAAGTTGTCACAGTGTGAAGTCGTGTAGGCTGACAGGGAATAGCATTGACAGTGTTCTAAAAACTACGATGCTGTAAATGAGCTATTAAATGTCCTTGGTTTGCCTGTTATACCATGACTTGCAGCTCTGCATATGCAAGTACATGATGACTCATGTAGCACATTAACTAACTGCATGTAGGTGGTAGTCTCCAGGTCAGAGATATAACAGGATTTACAGATTATTTACAGTTTGTTGTTTTATTCAGTATTACCTTTCTTATATGATTGGCATTAATTATGTTCAAAGATGTACGGTCTTCTACGTTATGTTACGCTCTCTTATTATTATCCAAATTTTATATACTATATCAAATGTGTATTCATTTGGTACACACCAAACAACTGTGCATGCAATAGGTGATTTTCACTAATTAATTAAACATAGATTTAATTAATTAGAATCTTGTTTAATTAATATATGTTATAGGCATTTCCAGTAGTAAATTTTGTATACAAGCACAATATAAATTTGTATATTATTTGTGCTTAAATCTTCATATAAGTAATATTCATAAGAACACACACACACACACACACACACACACACACACACACACAGTATATTCAGTCACTTTCTGCTACAGTCCGTTTCTTGATGTATATAATACATTTAATATTTATAATGAATTTACCTCAAGTTATATATATATATATATATATATATATATAACTGATGTATAACTACAGTAAGGAAAATTGAATAGGACTTTAGATAAGAAGTAGTTGTATTCATGATCCAAATTGGTGTTTCCTGTTTAACATTCAAGGCCAATAAAGTAGTTAAAGATTTATTAGTAAATTCTATATTGATCATCACACTACTGAACAAAAACCTTTTTTGCATAACTGTTTCTATTTAATGTGAAAATTTAGTTTATAAAATATTTAAAGGTATAAATTTATATTTTTACACTTTGTAAATATTTCTCATAGCATAGCAAAGCATTTTATCACACAATAATGTATTTTATTCTTTTCTTTTGTACACATTTATTGGTTTTAATTGTCATCAGGTTCTGGGTAGACTGTAAATGTTTAGTATCAAACAATCATAATATTTCAATAGTTTCACAGTAGTGATTGAAATGATGTAATGGCCAACATGAAATGAAGTACACCAGTGTATTCTAGAACCTTAGGCAGCTTTTGTCACTTTTCATAGTACAGTATATGAATATTCTTCTGATTTTACATGTATAAAAGTGTTAACCAGTCTTTCTTATTTTTCTGTTTAATAACTCACAAATTATTATTAAAAAAAAAAGACTAAATACTGGTGAAAATTATAATACTGGTGTCTTACACTCATTGCACTAAAAAAAAATTAGCAATTTTATGAAAAAGTTTGTAGTATTCACACTGCTCATTATGAGATGGAGCTTGTTAAGTTGACAGTGCATTCTTATTTTGCTGTCAGCTGTTTTCAGTTCTGTAAATTTTGAGTAACACGTTGACTACAGAAGAGTAAGTATTTATTGTAAAAACCTTTTACAGCAAATCCTTTGAGTTTGGTACTGTGACAGTACAAAAAAGTCTGATATAAAAATATGGTATGCAAGGTAGCAAACTATTGTATTCCGATGTTTTAAAGTCATTCCTATGGGTGACACAATTTCCCTTGGTTTTGCCTACAACGACGCAGTTCCGAGACAACAAAATAATTTCAAGGACAGCAGTGTACGTGCAGCTAAAAAGACTTATAATGGTTACAGCCACTAATAACGGCACTTCATACTTATGTTTCATTGGCCAACAGCTCAAAACGTCATTAAAACCACAATGACGTTATAAAAATACGTAACAAACAAGGCTATTATATAACCAGAGACAAAAGAACGATGACGTATACTCACACACACATACGTAAAATTTGCATAATTTTCGGCCCAGTCGACACAACACAGCAGCAGCAGTAACACCTTGTTACAGGCCGCCGGCAATTTATACCGGCATAGTGTTTTAAACAGTACAAAATGTAACCAAAATATAATTAGGTGATAACTAGAAGTGAGCTAAACAGTGAGCAGTAATTGTTTTCAAAATTATGCAGTAGAGTCAGTGATAATAGCAAAAAATGTAACCACGCTACCTTAAGGACCCAACATGTGAAACCTCTTCTGGAACTTCTAGTCTACAGATTCAGGGAAGTGCAAAACCAAAATTTTACTAAAGAGCTCGTTAACCTTATGATCAGATATGTGTACACAAAAGTAATTTGAATTTATAAGTATGAATGAGTGAGAGAAAGCGGGGCGTGTTTTTTAATGTCGACATCCGAACGGGGTGTTGGTTTGCGTTTGTGTTAAGCCAAGATAATTAAAATCATTTAATAGCAAAGCAGCTGCTAAATTAAAATATGACATTTGGTAAATTAACGATTAATAAAATATGAAGAAGTTTATGATGAAGGCGAGCCAATTTTAATGGCCGCCATGTTGATTTTTTGTCCGGTGTACACGCTTATAGAATTTATGGAATAAACCAATATTAATGATTAATGTTTCTACCGAACGTATTCTCATTTCAATGCCTGTCTCTGCCAGCATTCTCGCTGAGCAGAATCCTGGATCCTTAGGTAATAAAAATTTATGTAACGAAACTGAAATAAACAGATGCTATAATTATGGTAGATACCATAATTATGGTAAATGTGACACACGTGTATAAATCAAACAATGTAAACAGACCCGAAGATAGTTTATTGGGTATTCCTGCAATAGCTACATATATTAATATATATAAGAAAAAGGAAGGTAAAGGTACAGTACAAATCTCCCACAAGATTAGACCACTTGATCTGTTACAACTCGTTGATCAGTTCATCTTATTTTTAGCCTGACAATATTTTCTCTGGATGCATAAAATAGGATTAGTTTTGGCAGGCATTTGTCCTCACTAGCAACATGTGGTATTTCCGCCCTTCTCTATATTCTTTGATCTTCTACCCTGTATTATAATATTTCAAGGCTTCCCCTAATTGGCTCATTTTCAAGTCTATAGTCATTTTCAATTTATTTTGGGCCGTATAAATTATAGTGTAGTTGATCTCAATTATTTACTGCATTGTGGATTTTTGTAGACTTATCCCTAGCACTACTGTTATGGTTTTAGACTTTGTTGTCCTGGTTTTTTCTTTTATTTTCTCAGGCTCTTGATTGTATTAGGACATAATGGCTTCTACATTTTCCACTGCTGCCTTCCAGAGATTATTGTCATTAGGGAGTATATCCCTCCAGTCCTTGGTTCTGTGGATATAGTCGTTAAAGGATCTTCACTTTCTGAAGTTGAGGATATAAAGTTTTTGCCCGAAAGTATGCAGACTTTATACCAGTTTGATGAGGCATTGTTGGAGTCATATTTTAATACAGTCAGTCTGCCTGACAATCTGGAGGATTCAGATGTCCTTGCTGTATTTGACAAAGGGGATCCATGATTTTGTGGACACCTATGCTTGAAACTTCAGGTTGTTGCAGTCATTGAGGGTTGAGGACATTTTTCAAGATGTTTTTCAGTCTCTTTTGGCCAAAGTGGACTTGCCATTGAGAGAAAGATTTGAGAACCACTCAGGTTCCTTAGATTATGTTCTGAAAATAGAGTCCACATCAAGTTACTAACCATCATGGTTGAACATAAGGAACAGGCTGTGCTGTGTAGTTCACTGTCAAGCCCGTCTCATCCCTAAGAATCTGTAGCTCCTCATCACCATCCTGTTACGGAGTGCACTAAATTTCTTAGCCTGAGCCCATCAGACCACTATAAATGTCTCAAGTGCCTTAAACTCTGAACAGTTTGTTTGTCATTGGTCCACAAGAACAAGTGTCATGGTAGCCATGCACTTTGCAGTGACGTTACTCACCACACCCTTCTAAATTTCTCCAAGAAGCTGCCTGCCAATGAACAGTCACCAAAGAGTTCCCTCCACAGTATCAGACAAACCCTTGGTTCCTCCCAACACCTCTGTGGACCATCCAGAATCTGTCTCCACCTCCATGAGTAATTCGCTTTGTAATTCAATGTTGAAACTGGTTTTTAGTAGTTGACTATTCTGGTCAGTCTGCATTTAACTAATTTTGAGGCAAAAGTTTTAAATTTAGATTTGTACTTCCTTGCGAAGTATTTATATATGAGGGGTTGAGAAACAAAGTGGTCTAAGTCACTTTTTTTACAGAAATGACTTAACACCATGTACAGACATGTGATCACATTTTCTGTTAGGTACAAAAGTGGTCTAAGTCGTAGTTCCATTTTATTTCGCCAGGTGGCACCACTTACTTTGTTTACTGAATGAAACCTAGAAATCATTGAGGTTAAAGTGGTCTAAGTCAGATTTAGACCACTTTGATACTAAGCATTGTTGTGAAAATCCAATCTCGACAACCATCGAACCTGTCGAAGGAAAGGTATCTGTCTGGTGATGAATAATTCATATAATAATAATTTTTGTAAAATGTCAGATTTTAGCAAACAAAACACTTACTTGAGTGGATTAATCCATCAGGCTCCTGTATCAGTAAGAAGGCCTCATGATGGTAGTAAACAAGGAAAACAATCCTCAAACAAATACCACTTGCAATTGGTTGGAAAACAGTACATGTATGTAAACAGTATTTCCTGGACACCTTTATTATATCAAATGTAGGCTTGGTAGAATATTGAAAAAAATGAATAATGGTCAGTCACCAGGAGAGGATCTAAGGGGAAAGCACCCTTAATCAAGAAAAATCCCTGACCATAGTAAGCAAGTTATTATCGATCATATCAACAGTTTTCCAGCTTTTCAAAGTCACTATACACGTAAAGACAATCCTCACAGAAAGTTCCTTAGTCCAGATTTAAACATAAGGAAAATGTACGAACTTTATGTTGAAAGTTGTTCAAAATTATGTATTACACCTGAAAAAGAACATTACTATAGGCAGGTCTTTAACACAAATGTCAATCTTCATTTTCATGTCACCCGTAAAGACACTTGCCAAATTTTTGACAAGTACAAACAAACTGTCAATATTGAAAACGATGCACAACAAAAGGCAGAGTTAGAAATTGAACATAACATTCACCTAGCCAAAGCTGAAAAAGCTAGATTTGCTTTAAAAGCTGATGCAGAACAAGCACAAAATAATAAAGATCAGATATTAGCAATCGGTATTGATCTTCAGAAAGCACTCCCATTCCCAAAACTTTCTGTTTCAGATGCTTACTATCGTCGTAACATGCACTGCTACAATTTAGGTGTGCATGACCTTGCCACTGGCCAAGCTGTTATGTACGTTTGGGATGAATGTATGGCATCAAGAGGTTCTCAAGAAATTGCCTCTTGCATTGTCAAGCACATTACATTGCATGCAACTACTCATAACCACATTGTAATATACAGTGATACATGTATGGGGCAAAATAGGAATATAAAAGTAGCCCTATCTTTAATGAAACTAGTACAAGCCAGCACTTGTGTGGATGTTGTGGAACAAAAGTTCATGGTTTCTGGTCATTCATATTTGCCCAACGATTCAGACTTTGGTCTAATTGAACTTTCTGCTAAAGGCAAGCCTATATACCTGCCTGATGACTGGTATAATGCTATGGCATCTGCAAGGAAAAGGAGTAAATTTATTATAGTTAAGATGAAAGCTGAGGATTTCTTTTCGACACAACCACTGGAAAAAGCTATTGTCAGGAGATCCAAAAACATAGACAATGAAGCTGCTAAGTGGCACTCAATTCAGTGGCTTCGGTATGAAAAGGATAAGCCATTTCAGATCATGTACAAGACTAGGTACCAAAGACCAAAGGTCGCCCTACAATGCGACTTCCTGAGCAAGAACTACTCTACAAAGAGCCACACATCATAAATGCACTGAAGAAATGAGACATGCTTTTTTTGCTGAAGTACATTCCTCCTATCTACCATCAATATTTTAAGAATATAAAAAGTTCCAACACTGCAGAAGATGTTAACTTTCTTCCAAATGAAGAAGAGGAATTTATTGCAGATGAATGAAATAACAGAGTTTTTATTCCTAAAGAACAATAACTGTGTTTACTGTAATAATTCAACAAAGAACTTAGTTTTGTAACATTTTGTAAACACGTGCTTGTTTTTCATGCAACAATAAATAATAGTCAGTTACTTTGTTGAAACTCATGTCTCAGGGTTGTTAACACGGTCCATAAACCGTTTTGTTAACAAAATTATCTAAGTTTTTTATGTACAATTAGGTTCTTTTAACTGCAGTTTTGTTTAATATCAAAGTGGTCTAAGTCATTTATTCCTTAAAATTTACAGCTGTTACCATAGATACAACTATTGTATCAATGCAATAAGTTACATTGGTCCTTCCTCTGAAGTGTCTTACAAGCAAAAAAGCATTTCAACCAAAACTGATTTTTTGGGAGCTTTCAAGAAAGAACGCTTTGTTATGAAACATTGCACTCCAGTGACTTAGACCACTTTGATTCTCAACCCCTCAATACCAAATAACTATATAATATGTATAAATATATGTATGTACAATGTTTGAGGGAGTGTTGCTGGCCACATGTGTGTATCTGTAGTTCTATGACAGGCTTGCCATTGCCAGAGCTGAATATTGCTTCTCAAGACTCACTTATTTCATGGTTTTGTGTGCAGCAGATGGAGTATTTGGAACGTGTGTGTGTGTGTGTGTGTGTGTGTGTGTGTGTGTGTGTGTGTGTGTGTGTGTGTGTGTGTGTGTGTGTGTGTGTGTGTGGTACTCTGGTCATCAACAGGATCAGGACTACTCATATTCTCTCTCGGTGTTTGTCAGTTAGCCATTCACACATTAAGAGGGAAGGCGATTGCCCATAGTCAAACTGTCACAGTCATGATGAACATTATCCACGATACTCCTCATTTTATGGTGTCACCTTCTGTTAAGGATACTATAAAGATGCCAATCCTACTTCCGACACTTGTTCTCCAGTGGATATTCCGTAGGGAGTGGATGTGGTGTCTGCTGCTCTTACAAGGCAGGTTATTCCCTTAGGCTCCAGTCTTCAAACTGCTGTTGAGGCCAAATTTGGTTTTGTCATTATGGGTTCTGCCCCCCTACCACCTCTATTGGTTCTTGTCATGTAAACAGTCATGGATGTTGATACCACCAGATCCTGTTCCCATTCATTAGCTTCATGCACCGTTCCATCAATGCAGTGTCTTTGACTCCTCCACAAGATGATGATCCCTTAGCATTGTGCAAAAGGTTCTGACAGGCCAAAGAACCCCCCCCTCATGGCTTTTGCAGCTCTAAGATATTGAAATGGTGCTATAGCTGTTAATAAAGGCAACTCTCAGAAGATCTGAGTTGTCTTTGATGCCAGTTCACTGATCATCAATGAATTGTCTTCAAACGATCTTTTGCTGATGGCTCCTATACTTCAGATGGTCTCCTTTGTCATAACCTTGTTTTGATGTTTCCAGCTTGCATTCTGTTATAATATTGAACAAATGTACTGACAGTTACTGGTCCATTCTGGACTCACTCTCAGCCTATATTTTGTGGTGGAAATCTGCTTCCATAAGGATTTTTACCTTGCAGATTGTTACTTATAGTCTTGCTTGTGGTCCATTCTTGGGTTTATGGACCCTAAAACAATTGGCTGTTGATGAATTGCACCAATATCCATGGGATCCAACACTTTGCTCAGTAATACCTTTCTTGATGACATTACGGGGGCAGACACCTTACAATAGACACAGTCTATGTGATCATCTGTGGGATCTCCTATCGTCTGCAGGTTTTTTTTTAAGAAACGGGTTGCCAGCAGCACTTGCACTGATGAAGGGTCTTCCATGTATGTGTCAACAATGCAGTGTCTTGCCCTGTTGTTTCACCTTTCATGGACAAGTATGTCCATGGTATGACAAATGCTTCTCAGTATGAGTGTTTGGTGTCTGGCCAATGGGCCAATCGCCATTCTTGTTTCCTGGCAGCTAAGACCAAAGTGGCATCTTTGAAGTCCTATCCCCTGCCTTGAATTATACAGGCATGCAAAAAAATTGTTTTTAAAAATTGTTTAACTTTTGTCAACTGATTGTTATATAATTTTTAGTTCTGATTCCAAAAATGACGTCCATTTTTTCTGTCACAATGTTATTTCACAAAAAGGTTATTAGTTAAAAAAAAAATTAACTAAAAATACACTAATCCTAAACGACAGTTCACAAATTCATATTCTTAATGTTACTATAACACAACTACTTGAAAAGTACAAAATTTTAAACACAAAACCAATAATATGTAGTCTTTTAAGGCACTTAATACCGCAGCAGTAAAAACTAGACTGCGGTAAAATTACAAAGTGTTATGTGTGATTGTCTTTGTGAGTGGATGCCAGTCTGACTGTGAACAGGGTATAGAGCTGTCATGAATCATTGGCCTTGACAAACTAATGCTCCTAACACAAACACACTCACTCATACTTTATCCCCTCCATCATAGAGTTCAGTCTCATGCAGTACCTTGTAGTACTGAACTTTAATAAAAAAAAGTAGGATTACGTGTAGTGAAGCATTTGATGAATGGAAGCACAACCTCAAGCTGATTTCACAACGCTTCTTTCTAACAATCAAGAGTTCCAGGGGACGTTAACAAAAAAAAAGGAAAAGAAAAACCTGTGTAAAACAATAAAGTGGCCAAATCTTTCAAATGAAAAATTGTTAATTTTGTTGTGAAGGTTGCCGCCAAAGATTCGTTATCATATTTTTTTAAATATTACTTTAATTTTATTGTACTATGCATTGTGTAACGATAAGTTCTGGTCGTATCTGTAAAATGTGTACACCTGTTGTTATGTGTAGAAAGTGTTAGTGTGGTGTGTTCGTCTCACACCTGTCGTTACATTAATGGTTGTCGCTACCGAAGTTCGTAGCATGGTCACAATTATCAGTACAACCTACCTGTAATTTCATAGGGGTTGCGAGTCCCGGATGGCGCCAAATTGTTTATTTTAAAACAATTAAATTTGATAATTAACAAGTTAGATTTGTGTTATCAGCGTTGAAAGCTGGAGCGTTCAAATGATTCCCGCCTCTGTACAGCTTACTATATTGCCCACTTGGCAAGAGCGCTAGTCGTCTGCTCAGTGGAATTGCTAACACACACATATATTATACAACTTCCTATGAAATAAAACAATGGTAATACTCTGTACTGCAATTTTAATTATGATTTGGTCATTAATCAGTGTGACAAAAATATTATAAATTAGTTTTCAATATAACAAATAAAACTGTACAGATAGCCGCATATGCAGATGACATTAACATCATGTCAAGACGGATCACGGCAGCTAAAGAAATATTTATAGAGCTTAAAAACAAAGCCAAGGAAGTTGGGCTAGCCATAAATATGGATAAAACAAAAATGCTTATCCAAACAAGAAGGGACCAGGTTCATAACAACATCGAGATAGAGGAGGACACAATTGAGGTGGTGGAAAATTTCACGTATCTCGGAGTGAATCTAGCAAAGACTGGATCAGAGGAGCCGGAGATCCAAAGACGGACCACCATGGCTAACAAGGCGTACTTCGCATTGCTGCCATCATTTAGGTCTGGGAATGTGCACAGGGAAACAAAA
Source organism: Magicicada septendecula (assembly GCA_034769895.1). Taxonomy (NCBI): domain Eukaryota; kingdom Metazoa; phylum Arthropoda; class Insecta; order Hemiptera; family Cicadidae; genus Magicicada; species Magicicada septendecula. The sequence goes on along the minus strand of CM068373.1, from coordinate 441,859,157 downwards.
ATGAAAATATATAGGACTGTCATCAGACCGGTGCTATGCTACGGGTGTGAGGCATGGGCAATCACACAGAAAACAGTCGACATAGTAGACACCTTTGAAAGGAAAATCCTCAGACGCATTATAGGCCCAATACAAGAAAATGGCTCATGGAGACTGAGATACAACAACGAACTGTATCAAATATATAAAGAGATACCAGTCTCAAAATTTATAAGAATTCAAAGATTGCGTTGGGCCGGACATGTTATGAGAATGGAGGGTGGCAGGAACCCTAAGAGGGCTTTGCTGGGTACATGGGAGGGAACGAGACCTAGAGGTAGACCGAGGAAGAGGTGGGAAGATGGCGTTGCAGAGGACGCGAGAGACATGGGGATAAGAAACTGGAGGAGGGTTGCAGTGGATAGAGTGGATTGGAGGCGGAGATTGGTGGAGGCCAGGGCCCGACTTGGGCTGTAGCGCCATAGGAGAGAGAGAGTTTTCAATAAAATTGCTCCGGCTTAAAACGTGAAACATAAATCTCTAGGCTGACGAAATTGATTTTGAAATGAGTTATACTGATGCCGACATGGCGTCTGTTTGTACACTATATATTAACTTGTTCAAAATCTGGAGTTCTTTGGATTATAAATAAAACATAAAATATGGTTACATTAAAAAAAGTACACTACCGTACCTTATCCGTACTTAAATGGTATAAAGTGTGTTTACAAATTGTTCAGCAGTGTAGTAATAGTTGTTACAAATTTCGCACATTAATGCGAGGTTATTTCTAGGTTAACAACTGTTTTACTTAAGTTTATTACTATTCAATCCTTGAAAGAAAATTAATTTTGCTTAATAGTGAGAATTTTTTGATTGATGTGAGAAATATTTAAAGTGCTTTTATTCCGGGGATTATTGTATTTAATTGATACTTATCAGTTCAGAAGGTTACGACGTGTCGTTGTTCTGGGGTAATGGAAATTCGTCAATTTTGGAGTGACTTAGGCTGCTGACATCTTCTAATTTGTCTTGGGAATTTCTGCTATTTAATTTTGTTTATTTGGTTCCTGGACATCTGTTAATAGTTGAAACTCTTCATCTCCTCGTCAATGGTTCTTGCTGTTGACTTCTAAACGTTTTTCAAACTTTTTTAAAATAAAATTTCGGTCATCTCAATCTTGCGTACCTCTTACCCAAGCGTCATTTTTTCAAGTAAGTCAATTTAACGGAAAATTAGTAACCAACTATGGTAACTGAAACCCTTTGAGGCCGAGATTAAAAGCATTGTTATTATATTTGAAACTTTTATTCAAATTTATTATATATTTTCTGATTCTTCTGTCTTCCCTTCTGGGTAATAAATATTATCACTATTGTATTTATTTCCTTTCAAAGATTAAAACTACCTCATAAGGTCATGTTCTATTATATATTAATTTTTGTCTAATTATGCTGACATTTGATAATTACATATTTCTTTTAATTTAATCTCTTATAGTAATATTTTCTTTTTAAAATGATTTATACATAATTACTGGCTAGTTACTTGCCTTAGATTTGTACATTTCCTTGTTAATTTGTTATAATTTGTATTTGTGTTTTTCTGACAGTTAGGCATGTTCATAGGCCTAAGTAGCCATTATGGTATTTTACTTATTTCATTTAAATTACATTTCGTTTCGGCCTGATGGGCTTTATTTTGTTATTATAATTGGTTGAGTTTTGTTTGGAGTCTGTTTGTGTTCTGATTACATGTCAATATTATTTTCTATATCTTAATATTTAAAACATAACAATTAGGCCTATGGACTGTAATCTTCCTTCAGCCATATCCTATTCATAACATTAAAACGAACAATTCTTTTTAAGTTATTAGTTACTGTTGGTTTAACATTCATTTCTTTCTTTTACTATTAACTTGGGTGAGAAATATCATCACTTCCTTTAAGCTTATTTAATTTATTTTCCCTTCTAACCTAGGGTGTTTATTAATTATATACTTAAATTCTTATTTCATTACTACTTCTTTTCTCCATTCCATGTTAACACAAACTGTTTTTACATGGGCTTTCTCCCTAAATAACATTATCCTTTACTTATCTATTTTAAATACTATTTCTAATTATCCTTAACTATAGCCTATAATTTTCTACAAGCTCACTCTTAAATCATTTATTGGTTCATCAATGATTTACTAAGTGTTTTCTTATCTATTACTACCTTTTTATTATTTATAATATCTTTTTCCACTTATCACTTTCACCTTTAATTAATTGGTGTTTACCACTGATACACTCACTATTTTGGGGTATTTACACATACACTATTGCACTTTTTCACTGTTTATATTAAGTGTTTTTTAGTGGGTAATCCCTATAATTATTTCTCTTTCTCACTTTCTCATTATTTCTTTCATTATAAAATTATACATAGTATTAATGATATTTTGCTATATATTTCTAACTCTATTTTCTATATCTAACTCTAATATTTGGGTTAGTGTACTTTTCTTTACTAGGTTACTTTTTACTGTTTTTTCTTGGATTTCGTTGTCCATGACGTGTCCGGACAACGTTGTTACGACGTGTTATGTTGTTACAAACATAACAACCAAACACTAACAAAGCTCATAATTGACACAGAAACAAATATACAAAACACAGCACCAGAACATCAAGACACATTAAGACATAATATAAACAACACAATAGGAGTACATAAGACACCAGACAACAACAACCACAACTCAGAAATACACACAGCCATCAAACTGAGGGAAAAGGCACACAAACACAACATCACATTTGTAAAAGCTGACAAAGGCAACACGACTGTAATTATCCCCACAGACAACCTACACAAAAAAGTACAAGACTTCATAGAACAGAACAACATCACAGAACTAAAACACGACCCCACCGACAGATACCAAAACTCAGTAAAACAAATAGTCAACAAAGCCAAACACATTATGACACATAAACAAAAGCCCTACATGAAACAAATCCGACCATCAGCACCTACACTCCAAGCGCTTCCCAAAATCCATAAAGAAGACATTCCGATCCGCCCCATTATCAACTACCGTAATGCCCCTGCACACAAACTGGCAAAATATCTAGACAAAATTATTAGACAACACACACAAATAGACAACAACATTGCAGTAAAAAACAACACTGACCTAGTAACAAAAATAAAAGACATACACATCCCCCATAACGCCACATTAGCCTCCTTTGACATTAAAAACCTGTACACAAACATCCCCATCTCTGAAACAATCACCATCCTACAAAACAAACTCAAACAGAACAACACACCAGACGAACTTATCAATGAAATAACAGAAACTCTGAACATTATCACAAAACAAAACTACTTTACTTATAACAATAAATACTACACACAGAACGATGGCCTACCCATGGGCTCCCCCATATCCAGCATTCTAGCAGAAGTCTTCCTCCAACACTTAGAAAAAACAAAAATACTCACAAACAATGACAGACACTCACATAAAATACTATATTGGCACAGATACGTTGATGACATTCTAATACTATACAGGGGAAACAAAAGACAATGTGAACAGTTACTAACGCACATAAACAAAATACATAAAAACATAACCTTCACTGCCGAATACGAACACAACAATACCATAAACTTCTTAGACCTCTCCATCACAAAACTAGAACACAGGCACAAATTCAGTATATACAGAAAACCAACTACAACTGACACACTAATACACAACACCTCCAATCACCCAATACAACACAAACTAGCTGCTTTTAGGACCATGATACATAGACTTAACAACATCCCCTTAGATGAAATAGACTACAAAGACGAACTAAACACGATAAAATATCTAGCAGAATCTAACGGTTATGACAGAACAATAGTCAGTAAACTCCTACACAAAACACAAAACAAACAACAGACAAAGACAGAAAACAACAAATTCATAACACTAACATACATCAACAAACAAACAGAAAAAATTGCCCACAAATTCAAAAAAGCAGGATACAGAATCGCTTACAAAACTACTAACAAAACAGAACACACACTATCAAAACGCATGCCCAAAGCACAAAACAAATTCGATCTACCCGGTGTATATAAACTAAATTGTTCAAATTGCAGTAAATTCTACATAGGCCAGACAGGACGTAGCTTCAAACAGAGATACATTGAACACACAAAAGCACTCCACACCACTACAGAATCTACCTTCGCAAACCACCTCATTGAAGCAAACCACACATATAAAAACATCGACAATAACATGAACATACTACACGTACACACAAAAGGCCGAAAACTAGACACTCTAGAACAATTAGAAATATACAAACACACAAAAACAAATAAAAACGACATCCTAAACGAACAGACACAATTCAAATCGCACGCATTATTCGAACACATCTCACCACACACACACAGCTTCAATCTTTCGAAACACTTTCTCGTCGCCAACAACATGACGAGCAGCGCTACTAACGACAGCCTCTGATGAAGCCTTCTATAGGTGAAAGCCGGTTTAGGCTGTAAGGTAAAACTTTACGTTTTTACTTATAAAAAACTTTGTGTTCCGAGTCGTCAATATTATAGTGATATTTACTGTTTTTGTTTAAAACAGGTATATAAATTATCTCATTTACAATAATATTTATTTCCATTATTGGCTAATTAATTATTGGTTTATTCACAATATTCTATATTTGAGCGTACCATTTCTCCCTTTTATATGTGGTGTTTCTTATTTCTTGGTTTCACTTCGTTTCCTCTTCATTCTTCCTCTTCTTCTTCTTCCTCCTCTTCTTCTTCTTCTTCTTCTTCTTCTTCTTCTTCTTCTCCTTCATCTTCTTCATTTTCAATTGTCTTCATTTTAATTCGGTTCTCCCCTTCTCGTCTGGTTTAATTTTCTTTAGTTATAGGAATTCGTTCACTTCCTTCAATTGTCTTCATTCTTCTTTGGTTCTGGTTTCTTCCCTTCTTTTGTTAGTTCCTGTTTGGTCAATCGCCTTTTTTTTTTCTTGTTTATTTTTCGTGGTTCCCTTCTTCTTTTGTTTCCTGTTGTTGGGTCAATCACTTGGGTTGGGTAATGTCGTCGTTTGTCGTGTCATAGTTTTTATATTTTATTTATATTTAATCATTTTATTTAATATGAAGTACATTTACATTTGGAATTATCTTTTTTATCCCTGGTACTGGGGTGGCTTATTTGTGTTGTAACAATTGTTATTTTTTATTTTGTAAGTTCTTAAATCCTGTCTTATTAATTTTTTATACAAAATGAATACATATTTTGTGGCTATATTATGTACTGACATAGGTATACTGTATATCAAATTTTCAGTATGTTAAGCAACTGTTTTGTTACTTTTATCTTTGTTACGTTTGCGGTCTTTTCTGATCAATGAATATTTATTGTTTCTTGATATTAGTAAAATTACTTTATTTTAATGCTTACCCTACCAAGGGAGCTCAATTATCTGAAAAAATTGGTTATCCGAAATGGCTCTGCCCCAATTATTTCAGATAGTCTATATTCTACTGTATTTATAAGGCGTTGTTTCCATTTGATTCTATTGTCTTGCAATGTTGACTAAATATTTATTAGGGCTATTCAGAAAGTAAGTTCCGATAGAGTATTATAGGAAATTAAAATATATTACAAAATATTTTTATTGCTATATAAAGTACACACCTAAACTACTTTTCTATATACTTTCCGTCATTTTTGAAACATTTTTCATAGCGAGGCACCAGGTGTTGTATACCTTTGTCATAGAAATTTCCTGTCTGTGATTTGAACCATGTATCGTTGGCCACCAAGGAAGGATTTCTCATGCTTGAAAAGGTGATATTTGCTTTGTGTGAGGTCTGAGTTGTAAGGTGGATGATCAAATTGTTGCCAACCAAATTTTGTGAGGAGATGTCCTGGGTAAGCATCGTACGTCACTTACTCTGGATCGAACTAGGCAAAGAAGTTGTACCCATCTTGATACCATTGAATTGCTCATTACTTATTCTCCATAAATGTCGAAAGTGTGACTGAATTTGAATTGTTTAATGCCTTTCACATGCAGGAACCGAATCACAAACCTGCTTTCACACGTGGCGGGTGTCTCGAATTTCTTCTACAGTATAAACATATCCAATGAAGCTTACTCGTTGTGCAGTAGTTTACAAATGGCGTTGTTGGCTTGCCAACAAATCAACAAACCGGCCACGCATGCGGTACAGCATGATGGTGTAATTGTACAAATAAGAAGACCCCAATACTATCACTTACCTTATCAGAAGATTTCTAAAAAGCTAAAAGCCCTTGGGTCACCATCACATTTTTGACAGGCAGAGTGTGGAAACCGCAATACTGTCCCCATGAAAACAATTTAAAAATCATAAACTTTCTCTTATCAGAAGTTCCAAATTCGTGAGATGAACTCGTTGAGCACAGGTTAGGTTAGGTTGAGGTGACGTAGAAATAACTTAACACATATACATTGCTATTCTAATAAATTAATTTATTTGAATTGTTATTTGCTGACCAATTATTGTATTGTTAACACTTGATTTAGTTGCAACGCATCTAATATTCCAATTTACTACCCGTTGTTAACAATCTGATTGTATGTAGCCTATTGTTATATATGAAATAATATACCAATTTCTCAAAGATTATTACATGAATGTATTTGAAAAAATTCTATCGCATTTTGCTAAAACTTATCACTAAGTGAACAATCAGTGCAAATCTATATTTTTTATTTACTTTCTCTTCTCTCTCACCCCTCTTTTCTACTGTATCGCTCTTTCACACACTCTGATGTCCTGAATAGAGTTGAATCACGTTGGATGATGCGCACCATGAGGACCAAAATGCTGATTGGAATCCAGGCACGGTGGACCAAAAATATGGCTGATCCCGGCCCAAGTGGGCCGAAACAGTTTAAGAAAAGTAACGTCCCGCAAGTGCGGACCGGAAGAGTTAATTTGTTCAGCCCGAGGGGGCGAAAATTATGTATCTTGCATTAAATATTTGTCTGCTGGTCTTCCATTATGATTGAAGATGTTGTGTAGGATGTATTAAATTACATTAAGAAATAAGAGAAGTGGACTGTATACAAATAGTTTTAATAATTTGAATGATCACATTACAGCTGTAATAAATTGAAAGAAGGCTGGCTAATGCTGCATATTGAATCAATAATTAATAAATTTAGTTAAGAATGAAGTTGTGGCGCTAGTTGGCCATGATAGAAAATAGTAAGGCCTAAGGCCTACATCTAATGTCGACACTAACTTGACGGAAAGGTCCGGCGAACCGAACGCCGAGATTACTGAATGTGCACTGGTCAAAGTACGATTACGCGAACGTTGATGAGATATAAATCAGATTAGCCAACCTAGTAAAATAAAATCATCGCGCTACCGTCCATAAGCTGCCCGTCAAAAATCAAAAAGATTTTTTAATACATTCTTTAATAAATTATAATACATTTACAATTCAATTTGAAATAGTGGAGTTTTAATAATTAGAATCAGCTTCAAGGCTGAGTTGAACCTTGAGTTGAGATTAGATAACGGCAATCGGCCGCTAATTTGAGATAAGCATGCAGATAGGCGACTGTAGGCCAAGGTTTGGCAAACAGCTGTTTCATGTACCACTAAGTCTGGTTAACCAATATTACTGACACAAGTGTGCAGTACGTAACATTACAAAACATGAACGAAAAATACATAATATGCAAGTCATAGAGTTAGCTTAATGCTAGCTAAGGTCCGTAGACCTGTACAGAAGTTCATTACATGAATAAAATTGTTGTTGAACATGTTACAGTTGCATGTTTCATTGTATATTCAGGAGGGCGACATGTATCGACCTAAATACGCTATTCCTGAAGTTTCAGGAATTTACAATGTATGCCAACGTGTGAGCAAGCTAGATGCTGAATGTAGCCCAGATATGACGTGTATGTCATAATTTAAATAAAGAATTGTGCATGCTTACTTACAAAAATGAATAAAATATAAGTACAATATAAATAAATTAGACAAGGCAGTTACACACGGTAGACGCTTACAATAGTTTACATCGACACAATTTATGTGAATACAACAATAATAATTTGCATAATTACAAGATAAATAATTGTAATGTCAGCCAACAATACAATACTGAAATTACAGAAACAATTTAACAATTTAAGACATTCACAAAATAGTACATATTTATCAGCAACAATATAAAGAAATGAATGCATGGTTACTTGACAGCAAACATGCGAATATTATGTAATAACATTAATAAATAAGACCACCCAAAGACATGCAGTACACCCCATGAGATCAATGAAAGTGTGACATAGTATGCCACAAAAATTAACATACAATACAAATATTAAGATATCACCAGAACTGTGATACTCAGAAGCGTGCCATGACGCAAAATTGACAAAAATATTGTGACAATCCATCACAATCATGTTGACCAAATGGTCGTAATAAATAATAAGTCAATGGCGGAATAAAGCCGCATTGTGCTGTAACCATAGTGTCACATCTCGTCTCGCGCTGGCAATAAGGTCGGACACCAATTCCAGGTGAATAGCCCTAGTTGCTAAGCAAACAAACAGAGACACGTACGCCTTAGTAAGAGTTCTAGACTTCTGCCCGCCATGACGAATCATGAAGGGACCACCATAATCAACCGCGCAAAATAGAAACGGCCTTGAAGGAGTGACTCTAGGGGATGGCAAGATGCCAAGCCTCTGAACCTGCTGTGTGGCGCTAAACCTGATGCACTTGAGACACTTACAAATAATGGAATGGATGACTAGCCGGGCATTAACAATCCACCAACGTTGACGCAGTGAATGATGCACGAGCTGCGCACCAGCATGAAGCAAACGAATGTGTTCGCGTTCGATGATAAGGCGTGTGACATGCGCCGATGGGGGTAGTACGATAGGATGTTTCGAGTCGTAAGATAACTGGGAATGCTGCAATCGTCCGCCCACGCGTATCACTCCAGTGTCGTCAAGAAACAGGTCGAGAGGGGCTAACTTGCTTCTGATGGAAACAGAAGATCCGTTCCGAAGACAACTAATTTCGCCTGGGAAGTGGGTCGATTGAGATTGCCTTATAAAGAAATTAAGAGACTGATGAATTTCCGCAGGGGTCAGATTGCCCGAAAGCCTGTCCGCAGATGAGTGCCTAATATTTCTGATGAAACAAAAACAGTAAGCGTATACACGTGTCAGCCGGTGTAACGAGGAAAAGTCCAACGATAAGTCAACAGCCAGGGTAGACATTAGCGAACGGTTATGTGTAGTTTTCTCTTCCGCGATGACTTCCGAAGATGATGGAGTGGCCGGTACGAAAGATGGGAAAGGATTAGACTCTGACGATTGAGACAGACAGCCAGGACCGTGCCACCAAAGCGAGCAATCTCGCAAAACGTCCGGGAGACACCCCCTAGAAATAATATCAGCAGGATTGCGTCGCGAATCAATGTGATGCCAGGTACAAGTTTGCGTGCGACGCTGAATTTCAGCAACCCTATTAGCGACGTATGTTTTCCAACGCGAAGACTGCGCATGAATCCAGTAAAGAGCCACCATAGAATCGGAATACAAATGTACATCCTCAATGAATGAATGAAGAGCAGGAATAATTTTAGACACAAGTCGCGATAATAACAAACAAGCGCAGAGCTCGATGCGAGGTAATGACACTTGGCGCAAGGGAGCCACGCGAGATTTTGAACACAAAAGACGACAGGAAGCAGTAGCATCTTGATAAATGACTCGGACATACACACAACAGCCGAACCCTCTCTCGGAAGCATCCGAAAAACCATGCAACTGAACTGTAACCGCCTGATGGTTGCAACGAATAGATCGCGGGACCACTATTTTACCAATCAGACTCAATTTGTTACACAAAGAATGCCAATCCGACAGTGACTGACCGGAAAGCGGTTCATCCCAACTAAGCTTACAAAGCCAGAGTCGCTGCATGAAGTGTTTATACAAAAAGACAACTGGTCCGATTAAACCCAGTGGATCATATATTCCGGCGATTATTGAAAGAATTTGCCTCTTGGATATGCTATGAAGAACCGGAGATAGTTGACATCAAACAAAAATGAATCAGCAGTGTTGTTCCACAGAATGCCCAGGGTACGCACATTGTCCTGTTTATTTAGGGGTCGTGAAAGGTTGTGATGACTTGCGACCGCTGTGGGTTCATTTGATGCCCATTTGTGCAACGTGAAACCATATTGAGCAAGTAACGCACCTAGGTCGGATTTCAGATTAGTCAGATCGGGGATAGTGTCAGAACCGGTAAGTAGATCGTCTACATAAAAATCGTTAGTGATGGCTAAAGCCGCTTGGGGAAAGGAAGTTTGATTGTCTCTAGCAATTTGTAAAAGGCACCGTGTGGCCAAAAAGGAGGCGCTAGCCGTGCCGTAAGTTACTGTTCGCAGCGCGAAATGCTTAAGTGGTTCGAGGGGAGAGTCACGCCACAAAATACGCTGATAGTGACAGTCCTCTTCAGCAACGCGAATCTGACGATACATTTTTTCGATGTCAGCAATCAGGACATACTTATGTGTGCGAAACCGCAACAGAATAGAGAAGAGATCTTGCTGAACATTGGGGCCTACCAATAATAGGTCATTTAACGAAAGGCCATTTGTAGTCTTGGAGGAACCATCAAAGACAACGCGCAATTTTGTGGTCAAGCTAGAATGTTTAAACACGGCATGGTGAGGCAAGTAATAAATATTTGATGATCCTAAATTGATAGCGCCATGATCAATGGGTGTCATGTGCCCAAGCTTCATGTATTCCCCGATAAAGTCTGCGTAGTCGCGAGCGAGCTTGGGATCGCGCCTGAATCGACGCTCCAAGTTTAAAAACCTTGATTCGGCACTTGTGTAGGATTCCCCTAAGTGAGGATTATCAGACTTGAATGGGAGCGACACTATAAATCTACCCTCGTGGTTGCGCTGAGTGTAGCGCATAAAATGCTCTTCGCAAGCCGACTCGCCATTAGGGGTATCGCCGGGGATCGTTTCTGCCTCCCAAAATCTCTCAAGAGATTGCAGGATTTGGCTGTCATTGTTCCTTGCCAAGAACGAAACAGCAGGACCCTGGGTGTGGCAGTGCTTGGGCAGATTGCCGGCCAAAATGTAACCCAGTTTTGTCTCCTGAATGATAGGGAAGTTGGGTCCGCGTGTGTACTTATTAGCTAATATTAAATCTAGATAAAATTGAGCCCCCAATAGTATGTCGATCTGTGAAGATATATTAAAATCTGGGTCGGCGAGAAAAATTTTATTTGGAATGTGGAACCGGTTGATGTCAAACGATATTGAAGGCAGATTATGAGTTAAGTTAGATAAGACGGCAAATTTGGCCTCGAAACTATGTCTCTGATAGCGAGACATAATACGCATAGAAACAATGTCAGTAGCGCAACACGCTGTGTTGCTTATTCCTGTAATCGGAATATTAGATCGGGTTAGTTTGAGGTGCAATCTTTTCGCAAATGATTTCGTACAAAAATTGATCTGAGACCCAGCGTCAAGAAGTGCGCGCGCCTTATGCCTATTGCCAGCCTGATCAATGACATATACAACTGCAGTGGATAAAAGTACATTGTTTTTACACTGTAATTTAAATGAGCAGTAGTTACTGCTGGCAGCTGCTGATTTCGGCACGTAATTAGCGTGCAGCAAGGTGTGGTGACCCTTTGAACAAATTTTACAAACCTGTTTACTTTTACAATTTGTTATCAAATGACCTGCTCTAAGGCAGTTAATACAACATTTATGGTTTGCCACCAATTGCCCCCGCTCAGCGGCACTTAATATGCGAAAATTATTACACATGTAAAGCGGGTGATCAGATTTACAGCACACACATGAATAATGCCTTGCCGTAGCATGATAACTCTTAAAGGTACTGCTGCCAGCAGTATTTCTTAAACTACATTTCTCAAACTTATTGTTTGGTTTTACACTAGGTTTATTGAATTGCTGTCCGGGTTCAATTGGCATAGTATTTTCTAAAAGCTGTCGGCGCAAATTCAAAAAATGAGTAAAGTCTTGAAAACTAGGCAAGTTGTCAGGGTCTATAGACTCCTTCCAACGTTTTAAAGTGATAGGGTCAAGTTTAGTGGAAAGCAATTGTATAGTAATAAACTCAAATAGGTTTACAGACAGCTTCATTGCCGCCAGCGAATTAACAGAAGACGTTATAGTATTCGTAAACTCAGCCAAGCTTTGGACTGAGTCCTTTATTGTGGACTTAACCTGAAGTAGGTTCTGTACATAATATTTTGCTAATATAAATGGATTATTGTACCTATTGGACAGCAAGTTCAACGCTATTACATAATTCTCTTGACAAATTGGTAATGATTTAATTAAGTCTAATGGTTCACACTTCACCGATGAATGCAAGTAATGCAGTTTCTGTACTGGTGTTAAATCTGATCTTGAATGCACCAGATCATTAAAAATTGAATAGAAATGTTGCCACTCAAGTATGTTGCCTGAGAAGCAGGGCAAACTTATCGGTTTTAAATGCACAAGCGTCGATAGTACAGGAGGCACAGTCTGAGTATTAACAGTGTCAAGAAGTTGTAAAATGTTTGCCTCAGTTGAGTATATCATTTCCTCAACCTCGACTCGGTCTGCCTGAGCAGTGCTCACGTCTTTACTTATAAGCTCTATCTCAGACTGTACTTCGTCGTACTTCGAGGCTAAGCTCTTAAGACTTTCTAATCTCACAGTCAAAAAATGTTTTGTGGTTAAATTAATGTCAAATGAATTTACCGCGGATTGTATCCGCACTATCGCGGACTTTAATCCGCCTCTCCTTCTGGTCAGCACCTTGAGGCCTTCCTCAGACATTCTTTTATGCACCTTATTACTGTTGCTGGTGGTACCTGGTCAGCGATGTCCCGCAGCGTCGGCTCCTTGATGATGATGGTGAACAGCTGGCAAGATGACCACCTTGAGGCACTGCAGCCGGCAGGAACTTGCTATCACGTTGCCTGAAGACGACGAGCGAAGTGGCGACGCAAATCACGCCACGGTCGCATTAGCTGACGTGCTAACCCGCCCGTGATGGCCAGAAAAAGATACAAAAGACATTAAGTGGAAATCCAGGTCCGGAGTGACCAAAAATGGATGATGCGCACCGTGAGGACCAAAATGCTGATTGGAATCCAGGCACGGTGGACCAAAAATATGGCTGATCCCGGCCCAAGTGGGCCGAAACAGTTTAAGAAAAGTAACGTCCCGCAAGTGCGGACCGGAAGAGTTAATTTGTTCAGCCCGAGGGGGCAAAAATTATGTATCTTGCATTAAATATTTGTCTGCTGGTCTTCCATTATGATTGAAGATGTTGTGTAGGATGTATTAAATTACATTAAGAAATAAGAGAAGTGGACTGTATACAAATAGTTTTAATAATTTGAATGATCACATTACAGCTGTAATAAATTGAAAGAAGGCTGGCTAATGCTGCATATTGAATCAATAATTAATAAATTTAGTTAAGAATGAAGTTGTGGCGCTAGTTGGCCATGATAGAAAATAGTAAGGCCTAAGGCCTACATCTAATGTCGACACTAACTTGACGGAAAGGTCCGGCGAACCGAACGCCGAGATTACTGAATGTGCACTGGTCAAAGTACGATTACGCGAACGTTGATGAGATATAAATCAGATTAGCCAACCTAGTAAAATAAAATCATCGCGCTACCGTCCACACGTACTACATCCCACTTTAGTGTTGTCTAATTTCTTCCACTGAAGATGGCAGCCAGTGGTCCTGCTGAAACGTCTGATTTTGTGGGAAACCTTGGACAACGGCCAAACAGCCTGGGAGTTAGTTACATAAGAGTTGAATAGAGTTCATCATTATAGCCACAATTCCCCCACATTAGATAATAGTTCTTGGTCTACTTACCTGTTTATCGAATTCCTCAAAACTCGTGTAACAACACGTGGCTGGTATTTTGCACTTACGCATACTTTGTACAGCTGCATCGCCGTACTTTTAATGTGCGCACTGTCCGACTGTTGTAATACTTTTAAAACTTTTGATTACATTTTATCCAAGGCACAACTGACAATATACTCCGCTTACATTTTCACCAAGGCACGGCCTTCTGGAGTCGTTGCCGCAGCCGTCCGTCCGTACTGCTTGGCGTCAAAATTGCAACTGTCTGCACATGGCTGGGCGTCTCTCTACCCTGCTACCATAGTAAAACTGGTTTTTGCCGGCTCTCCTGTGAGAAAATTGGCAGGTTTGAACTCCTTTTCGCCCGGTGCGAGAATACAAATCATGTGAAAATGACTTTTGAGCAATATAGGCTACTCATTAAAAAATTACGCACTTCCTCGATCAAAGTCAACACTTCTCAGACCAAAGTCACATACAAAAATTCCGCTCAGTCTAGTTCTGTTTCACAACCACGAAAATCTGTTTTTGCATTAAACTTAATAAAATGTACCATTACAACGGCATTGATACCGCGCCTTTCTGAATAACCCTCGTATTAATAAGTACAGGTGAGGTACAAAATCCGTGTCTAGCCCCTGTGTTAATAGTTTCTTAAAATATCACCAGATTCTAGTTTTACATTGATCAGTCTCTTGGTGTAAATCATGTTATGGAACAGTGCAAGATAATTTTAAAAGGGCAATATGCTACAATTTTTTAAGAATTTTGAAGAACATGGTTGGTATTAGGTAAACCAGAACGTTGACCATCCCCTCTCAAATATTGTAATGACAGAAGAAAATGTTGTCTACTACATTGCTTTGCAACCCATGTAATAAATAAGAAAGTTGTGTGCACAGCAGCATACTCCAAGATGCTCATGTCATAAGTTTAAACCTTACATTTTCAAATACAGTAATTGTTAAAGTGAAGCTATTGAGCGGAATGATTTATATGACACCCAGTATATAAGTTTCTCAACTAGTATTTTGAAAATAAACTGTTTGTTTTTGATCCTGTAAATAGAAAAAAAAATCCAAGTTTGTTGTGTTTATTTGCTGAACTGCTACTTGTCATATTCCGGACGAGGCCTTTCAGTGTTTCCACCATTTTCAAATCCTAGAAAGTATGAATTACAGAGACTGCTAATTCAAATAACAAAATGAACAAAAAAATTTGCCCACCAAATAACCTAATATTCTAATTACATAAAAATTCTCTGGTTAACTGTAAAACACATAGTTTATAAACTTAATTTGCATACATACATAATACCAAAGTACCTATTTTTATGGAACTAAGTTTAAGAGAAAACTGGAAACAAATGACAATTCTTTTACTTACTAAACAAAAACATGTGAGCCATCTACAACCTAAAACACAGCCCTCACGCAGTCAGTTGGTTATTTTTATACACAGAACCTTCAGTATTATTTATAAATTTGCATAAACACTCTCAAAGAAGACATTTATTACATTTTACAAAACTTCTAATCTTAAATGTATTGACCATAAAACAGATCAAAACTTGTGTGAGGCCCAGTTCACAAGCGTGGAATTTACACAGAGTGGAATCTGCATGGAAATTCTTTTTGTGTTAGTTAATATTGCGGCCCACATGGACCATTGTTGTGGATGATGCTGAATGCATTATATTCCTTTATTTAGTTGCTTATTAAGTACATTAAACAAAAGAAAAACAGTAGGCAATTGGGTCTATCCAGTTATTAGCTGTGGACTGTGTAAAGGTTAATTCTACACTCTGTTCAGTTAATTGAAAGATGATGACGGTGATTTTTTTAATAACTTTAGAATGTCTGTTCATACATTTGGTGAACTGGCATTTTTATTGGAGGCTTTGAAAACCTAATTTATTATTATAAAAACGTATTGTGTTTTAATAAATGTTTACATTCTAAAATTGTGTGTTTACACACAATGTGTGTGTATTTATCTTTTTGTTTACATTTTATATACAAAACATAGACTGCAAGTAGGTGAAAATAAACCTATTTGCAGTGTATTTGCTTGAAGATATTACATACGAGACCTGCAGCAAACTCACTGAGTTATTTACAAAGGAATAATACAAAAATAAGTATTAAAAATAACTAGGGAATTTGTTTTCAGCCAGTTTAGAGACCATTTTTAGTTACTTACATCAACGGTTGTTATTGTTCACTTTGTATTACAGTTCAAAAGCATAACTATTTCCAAAATTGACAGATGCATTGTTAATCTCTTCAAAGTATTCAATTTCTAACGGTAATTGATTAATTAGTACCATTTGATAATGCAAAAGCTATCGAATGTATTTAATAATAATATGCCTTTTCTTACCTATAGCTTTTCTTCCTTGTTCAGGCTGCTTGTTAAAATTGCCAGAGAAGGACATTGCAAATTTTAATACAGGCTGTCCGTTTCTTTTTGTTTTCCTCTAAACATTATTGAAAATGCCCCACAAACAAGACCTTTTCTTCTATTTCTGTAACAAAGACTTCCCTGTTAATATTTTCAGTATGCATTGTGTGTCAGTATGTAATTACAGGATCAGTATTGAGAAATAAATATACATACTCCACAGGATTCTGCTCTGCAGAAATTCCAGTTGTGTGTACTGGACCTAAACTAGAAGTCAGTCTGTATTGTGTGTGTGCATATGCACATAAGTTCAGTGGGTCTGCGAGTTGGAGTGTGCATATACATGTTAAGAATATATTAAGTGGTAAAGAATAAGGAAATATGTTTACTTTAATGATATAGGAATTTATAGTTTATATATAGACATATATATATATATATATATTTATATATAATAGGTGTGTTCTAATTGTAGGTGTTATTGACAGAAGATGATGATGATAAGAGTATCGGCACTGTATCAGCAATATTGTTCTACATATTGGCACTACAAACTGGCTTGACTGGGCTGGAACCTGAGAAACGATTTGTTAGGTTATGTAGGAACTTTTGCTTGTTGTTTACAGCGCTTTTACATTTTGTCCACAATATAGTGAATCCTCTGTTGATGTCACTAAGCGCTTCGCACAATCCTTCAGTCCACAGGTGAGCATTAACAGTTTGTGTATTGATGTATACCAGTAATTAAAATTTCGTGTTTAATTGTAAGAAAGTGGATAAATAATCAGATGTGTGTGTTTCTTTTACTAAGATACTTCTGAAAATTCCTATACATGTAATAACATGAATTACTAAAAAGAAAATGTGTGATCTTTAACTGTATTTTGAACTACTCATAATTCCTTTCTACATTTCTTAGTATAAGGTATACAGTCTAATTGTAGAAAATCTGTACCTCAGAGGTAAAGAATTGTACTATAATGTTATATATGGTGGTTTATCTGTGATGGCACAAACATTAGTTCTATATAAAGTTCGAGGTATCATATCAGACTAAATTTATAACAAAACAGCAAGATGGTGGAAAACTTTTAACAATTTTTAAAAACATGTTTTAACTAAAAACTACAAAGTTTACTGTGTTTTTTTTTATTATTTTTTTTTTTTATTTTTAGAACAGTCATCATCATACATTTACTTGAATTAACCTTAATAAAGCATCACAATCGTGCAAAAGTAATGAGTTTTATGTGATTGTACTTCAAATTGAGTAATTACGCATTTATTAATTTTATCACAGTACAGAAGTCTGACCTTTCACTGCATATAATGGGTAACGTTATATCTCAGCCATTATGATTTTTTTTTCTTCTATACGGTGGTCAGTTACTCTACCACCACCCTGGATGGTCTCGTGATGTTACTGCAGACACAGGAAAACTATAAAAGTGCTTTGAAAGCAGCTGGCAGTTTGTAGTTGTGAGTTTGTGTATTTTAAAACAATTTAATAAGACGTGTTACTGGAATTATTGTGATTTGTGAATCTATGTGCATTGTTAACAACAGCATTTTTTGTAAAAGGTTAATTGAGAAATATTGTGTGCTGTTATGTATACTTGGTAAATTTGGCACTCATATACTGCAAGTGTCAGCAGTGATTGATTAGATTGGTGTATCCTGAAGCACATAGGATTTCCAAATGCAACTTGCAGTGCAGGTATTTATTGGTGGGGGTGAAATACAATGAAGTAGACCAAGTGTTATGAATAGCAAGATCTGTTAGTACCTTGAACATGCACTACAGTCTGAAGGAGCTAAGACACCATCTAACCCACAGAGTTTGCACAAAAATTGCGATGATGTAGATGATGAAAAACAAATGAAAGAAACAGAGAGACAACAATCACTATCACAGTATAGAAGGGAAGAAAGAATAGAAGACCAAAGTACTACAAACGTGGGAACCGGGACATTTAAGAGATTGTCATTATAGAGTTAATTCAAACAAATACCAGGGAAACAAGCAGCGGTTGGTACAGTGAGGTGTGTGGGTGATTAACTGGAGGAACAACATTTCTAGACAACACGCAATTTCTGCATGTCATAAAAACAGCAGGAGCTTGGTAGCCTACTTAAAGGATTTGTTCAGGAAAGGCCCATGGGTGTCACATTATCCTGATGTAGTGAACAACCTCACACCTCTCTGATCCTCTTGCACCTTACAAACTGCTACTGGAATGTCTATGAAAGTGGAGATACATCTGCTCTCGGGTTGACTTGTGTTTGATCACCTGCAGATATTGTGATGAAGTAATTATGAACACATGTGGGTTTGTAGTTAATTTTGAAAACAATGTTCTAAGGCTCAGGCAAGAGTAGGCTGTTTACAACAAATATGTCAGAAGAATCAATGGACATGATAAATAAAGTTGTTGTAACTATTCCAGCAAACTGTGAAATTATCGTCACTGTTAAACCTGATGTAGCTACTAGGGAGAGCCACTGCTCTATATTCGAACCCTGGCAGTTAGTGAGCGTACTACTTGTCAGAAGTTGAGTAAAACTAGATGCAATCAAAAATATTCCCACTAGAGTGCAAATATTGTGGAGCAATACTGTAGAAAGCAATACACACCTGAGTAAATTTCACCTGTGGCTTGGGTAGCCAGAATGATGTATATAAAACCCAGATCACACACTTCAGATTTACCTGAGGAACTACAGGAAAAGCTAAACAGATCTTTTGACAGTCTTTCTAAAGGTAAAAACGTAACTAGACTACCAGACACTAAACGATAACACAAGATTTCCAACAAGAACAAATGTCTAATGCAGATATTGGACAGTTCTTTAAAACTCCAAAGTCTGAAGTGATGAATGATTTCTGTCAGGTGAACCCTCTATAAAAAAAAGCTCTACCAAAACTCAGAAGTTGGGAATCTCTAACCTTGGAGAATGGATTGGTGAAAAGGACTTGGGAGAGTTAAGGGTGGATGAGAAGTGGCCGTGCAGTTGATAGTACCCAGATTAAGTGCATTGTGTTTGAAGAAATGTATGATGGAGCATCTGGAGGTTAACTTGGAGTCAATAAAATAGTTGACAAGATATGCAGATCATTTTATTGGTATCGTCTTTACTACAGTGTAGAGGAACGGTGTTGGACCTTGAAATATATGCTGCAAGCAAGAGCCAAGAAACCATAACCAGGAGGAAGGAGACAGTATAATATTGGGTGGCTATTTGTACCAAGTGGGGAAGCTTACGCTGTCCCAAATCTGGAGGTTTGTCACCTGTTTGTATTTGTAAGATCCTGGTATTGTATCTACATCCTTAATCTGATGTATTCTTTCAATAAACAAGGCAGCCATCGAATATAATTTTTTTTACATTGGAGATGCTCAGGAATTATGTAGTACACACTTCCATGAGAAGTACCAAATTCAACCACAGTATCGTTCACTGTGATTCACCTATTAGCCAGAAACAATTGGTGAATGCTTTCAACATTGTCATCCATTGTTGAAGTTGATGGCCTTTTCTACCGGTAATCATCCTTGACATCCATGCGGCCGTTGTTGAACAAGTCGCACCGTTTAGTGATGGCCTGGCATGAAAATACTGTCACCACTACACGCTTCCCTCAGCTAGAATGAATTTCAATAGGGGTACACCTTTCCTACAGAAAACTGAGTCATTGTGCCGATTTCTAATTTGGACTCTACATATAAATAACGTGACTTGTTTCGTAGGTAACAGTGGACTAATCATTACTACCAAGTAGGAAATTTTACTACAGGTGATAGAATGGAAGTTTACCAATGTTGTCAAAGCTTTTCAGTGACAAGAGTTTTACCTTAGGATTGATAAACTCGAAGTCTACTTCATATTTGTGTACATCTTCCTAATTTAAAATTGTTGATTTGTAGTCTTGTCTTGATATTTTGTTTCAGACATGTACGAGCACTGTTGGTGTGTTTGTTCCTGATATTATACCCCGTATCTTTGCTAGTCTACCTGTGGTCTCACCATGCGCTCAGCACATGGCTACTAGCTGTGTCTGCCTTCAGTGTTGAAGTAATAGTTAAAGTGATCGTTTCATTGCTCATATACTCATTGTTTCTTATTGACGCATATCGATCAACGTTCTGGGAAAAACTAGATGATTACGTCTATTACATACGTGCTTTTGGAAATACTGTAAGTCATAAATATTAAATGTAAGCATACATTTTTTATTAAATAAGTAAACTTGATAAATTTTGCATAAGTTTGTTTAATTTTTGTAAGAGTATTTATAATTTTTGTATTGCATATACTAACGACATTCAGTATCAAATGTGTATTGGTAGCATCAATTAAATACTTGTTGAGAGGCTTGATTCAAGATGAAATTGAAAAAAAAAACAAGTTTTTAAAAAGAAGTCAGTGAAAACCTATCAGATTCGTTAGTATATGTGTTTTCGTAGATTTTCAATGTGTGTGTGTGTGGGGGGGGAATCGTTACATGGGTTTACGTATTTTACAGTCACAAGTAGCTTCATCCATCACAGATGCAAGACAAAAAAAAAGGAATTTTTTTAAAGCAAGGGCTGAACTCTGTCTTGCTGCCTTCTGCAGAACTGCACCAGTCCTCCAGAAATATCCTCTTGAACGTATTTCTATCCTGATCACTTAATACACAATACTTTACACCTTATAGTAGAAAGGCTTAGGATTAAATAAAATAAGAAGTGATTTTTGTGGTATTATAATATAGAATATTTGGTGTACTTTAACATATAATTATAAACGGTTCTTATTGGTATTGCACAATTTGATCAGTCATTAGATTGCTTGTAATAAATCTCTTACTATAATGTATAAACTTGTGCTGTCTGAAACTGTGTCTCTTTGGGGACGTTTTAGTTGGTTTAGTTATATAGCATCTGTTGCTGTTTTATTTTAGCATCTCTGCACGTTCATGTGTTTCCGCGCACATATTTTTCTGCTGCAATCTCCACAGAGTCTAGCCTGAGTCTTAGCAAAACATTTAGGCAGACACAACTTTCTTATAGTTGAATCAGGAGTGTTCAGGCAAGCTAATTTTGCACTTTTTCAAACATGGTTTGAAGTGTATATCTGCTGCAATAAAGGCTTCACCTTAAGCCTCAAAGATAAGTGTCAGATCAGAGAGACAAGTGAAATCAAACCTAAGTAAAATACATGAAAAAGCGAAGAGAGGAGAAATTGACAGGTAATACCAAAGTGCTGGAGAGATGAAGGGTATTTTTGAGATTTGCTACCCCAGGAAAATATTTCAGATAAAGAGAAACTAGTTAAGTACAAACAGTGATGCCTGAATTGAAAGAATCGAAAGACAATGTAAAGTTTGAAGTATTTTAACCTCAAAAAAATAATAAGGCACCAGGCGCTGATACAGTAACTTCCAAACGTTTAAAAAAATAAATCGCCCAATTTTGTGGAATAAATTAATCTGCTAAATATGGAGACAAAATCATTCATAATCATGAAAATGTACCCTGTCCACATAAAAGTGAAAAGTATAGTCTCCAGGAGAAAATTATGTGTTAAATTTTATTGTATAAGGAGTAGGATTAAATAAAATTCAAAATAATTTTTGTACTGTTATAATGAAAAATATAATTATACACTTTATAATTGAGGTACAATAAACTATTGCTTATTATGATTGCACAATTTGATCAGTCATTAGATTTTGTTTTAATAATCTGTGACTATAAACTTGTGCTAAACCAAACTGGGGGCTTTATTAGGATGCTGTAATTGGTTACAAAGTCACATCTGACAAAGTCTTCATACATTAGTAATAAATTCATTATCCTGTTTGAAATGTGTGTAGTATATAAATCCTTTTGAAATTTATAAATGATCTTTTGCATGTAACACAAGTATATTTTATAATCAGTGCATGAATGTAATTGTATTACTATTACTTATTATACTAAAACTATGGAGTGTAGAAGAAATCTTTTTGAGTTCCTGGAGGTAACAGGACTGAAGTTAAAAACAGCTATTATGTGAGACGTATCAAAATAAGCTTCGAGGATACTGCGGTATTGCCATGTCGCTTCACTCCCTGCCCTCCCCGCCTTTGCATACGCATAACAAGTGTAACATGCGACAACACTGATGGGCGAGGGGCAGGGAAGAGCTGTTACTATTGTGTAACCTCGCAGCTTATTATGCTAAGTCCCACACTATAGTAATGGTTACGTTATAGTAACAAAAACATTCGCTTTCCGTTTCTCCTTTGCTCTTATTTTACAATTTGATCATTGTTAGATTTGTACAGTAGTTTGCAACTATTAACTAGTGCTAAATAAAACTGAAAGATTGTGCGAAGGTGCTGTAATTTATTTACTTGATGGTATCTGTTGGCTTTCAGTACAGTAGTATTATCTTCAGGGTGGCCACTTTCTGGAAAACCGGGAAAAGTCGGGGAATTTCGTCCGTCAGGGAAATATCAGGGAAAATGCTGGAAGGGCAGGGAAAAATATAAAAATAACTTGCAACAATACCCTGTATTTTTACAGTCTCACTTACAGCCTAAGACTAACTAGTATTCCCTGTTTGTTGTACCTATTTTTCACAGCTCAAGAAACATAGGCCGAAAATTTTAAAAAAGCTTGGGCTTCCTTTATAAAACACACCTGAGAAATCAGTACTTATGGGAGATACAATATTGTTGTTTTTAACTTACGACTTCACGACACGTTTCATGGACTAAGTTAACTAACACTAAGAGGTTTACAGTTAATGTAGGGTGACTTTTAATTACCTATGAGAGGATAAATGTGCCCAGAAACTGAATAACTTTCCACATAGAACATAGATTGGAAAACAAAAAAGAAAAATTGAACAAAACCGTGCGACTTTTATCGTATTTCGTCCTTTTGTGGCGATTTTAAAATAGGAAATGTAAAAAGGAGAGAAATTTAATTTTTTTTTAAATCACACATTTAAACTAATTTTAAATCCCTTAAATAACTCAAAATAATATTTAATACAGAAATTTAAAAAGACAAAAAGGAATGCGAGTGTAAAAGTAAAGAAACCCTTTAATAATTTACCATGCATCAACATGCGATAACCGGAATCAACTTGCATACCGACCCATAAACTAAACTAATAATACTTGTAAATTTTAAATTAAATAAATAAATAAATAAACAACAACACAGTAGTATACTACAATTAATTCTGAAGTAAAGCATAGCTTTGGATAATTAAAAGGTCAAACATTAATACCGTAAATATCAAATAAAGGTGGAACTATTTTATGGTGATGCGTAAACTCCGCGCAGTTAACTTACCTGTCCTAACATAGTAAATCAGTCGAGATGGAGCGTTCTCGTAGTAAACACTACAGACCTGAACCATGCGCCAAAGTACAACAATATCTGTTTATTTTAGTGTGCAGATTTAACAATGTGTAGAGAAATGTAGCGGTAAATTAGTGTGTTATAAAGTAAACATGTAATCTATTAAAACAAAAAGGAATAAATAAGTGTGAGGAATGACATCTCTATTAACTAAGTGTAAGATCTCAATGTTTGTTTAAATTAAAAAGGTACGAGGTACCAAAAGTGAGAACCTTTTATATATAATGATGTGACGTGCATTTCTGTGACAAACAAAAACATTTACTCGAGTTATACTACTAAAGATACTTAGCTACCAGACTTCTGAGAACAGCATACCAGCTTCATAATTACCGAATCACTTCAGGAACTTCAGCAGGAAAGTAAACTACAATAAAGATCAACCATCTGTGGACACCCCAAGGACCAGGACACGGAGTAAACTTCAGGATATCACAGGTGACACGGAGACTTGTCTTCCATGGTTAATTGTCATTCAAACAAATGATTTGTAAAAGACAGTTTAAATAACAATATAAAAACTTTAATAATAGTCACTTTGTAAAATGTAGTATGTCATACGACTAAAAATATTTATAGTAGCAATTAGTGCTTATATTATAAAGCTTCACAGATACTAAAAGTTAAATTAAGTCCATTCTTCAAATGGCCCCCAAATAGTATGATAGTATATGAGTAAGTGAGCTTAACTTACAAACCAGTTTAATATCCCGGATCCATGGAAAAAGCTAGCACATAACAATCCTTTTGTTGTGGGCCCCTTTCAGAAAATATTTTGTAAACTATTTATTAAGAAAACCTTATGGTAAAGAAAAACTCATGTAGAACTGTTAAAGAAATCATTTAATAAAAAGATGTCATTACATAACACATAATACTGAGTGAATAAATCATCAGACACCCGTGTAGAATTTCCTTTAATTCTAACTACAGCTTGTAAAATTAATAATTAGAAGTTGGTTACGACTGTGGCAGCCTATGCAGTTGATCCGAGGCAATTAAGCACAGGTTCCCAATGTTATAACGTAGGTAAGACGTTATACTTTCTTCCACTGGGAAGGTTGTTCAATTTCATGAGCCCATACACTCCCTTAACTATTGCTAGCTGAACAGAGGTTAAATGGTTAAATGCTCATTAAATAAATTCTCCATTATTTTCATATATCGCAAAGCAACTGATAATAAAAAATTAAAAACTATAAACGACCATACTCACAGCCCCAGACTAGGAAAATCCTGCATCGTGGGTGCCATGGACACACACAAAGACACACAAACAAAGCAACACCCAGACCCAGAAACAGATATTTAAACTCATCATTCAAATATCTGCCCCGGCCGGGAATCGAATCCGGAACCCTCTGCGCAGAAAGCAGCGGCACTACCTATTACACTAAAGGGTTCGTCAATTGGCAACTTACTTTACTTAATTAAATATTTGTGTATTGTTAATTTAATTACATTGTTTTGGATTAAATAATAAAGAGAAGGAATGAAATAAGATATCAAAGCCTTAAAAAAAAATAATAAGTACAACGTAGGTAAAGAAATTGAATGAAATAATTTTGGATTAAATAATAAAGAGAAGGAATGAAATAAGATATCAAAGACTTAAAAAAAAAATAATAAGTACAACGTAGGTAAAGAAATTGAATGAAATAATTTTACAAAAGAAAAATTTTTTTTTATCAACTCTGAAGGCTAAATAGTGACTACTCAAAACAACTATATAAATGAAATACTTATCGAGACAAAAATGTTACAGAACTGTTAAGTGAAAGGTAAATAAAAATCCAGATAGTTTTATATGTTTTCAATGTTATAAGTTGATAAAACCCCAAAATGAAAATAAGATCATAGAAGAATGAATAGGAGAACCAATTAACCAAAACAGATAAGGAAAAGGTATTAAAACCAGACATTATGCCATGAACAATAATATAATTGATTAAACGCCAAATGAAAAAAAAAACTATATACATAAACATGTGCTACCCAAAGAGTAAACAAGAAACAGGTTGTACAAACAACTAACCCAAAATAGCAGAATTTCAAAAAAGAAGGATGAAATGGATATTATGCAATATACCTAGTGATAAATAATATAGACCGAGCTTTAAAATGTAAAGGTAACCATATGGATAGAAATATTAAATAATCTGAATAATTATGAAGTGATGATTCTAAGGATGTTTATTATTAGTCAAAAAGGACTACTTTTTATAATTTATATTTTAATAACTGGATGTAGATAATTCCACCAGTTTTTTATAATTGAGCAGAGATGATAATTCCTCTGAGCTCAAATGGGTGAAGTATGGTCAGCAGAGAATGTAGTCGAAATGTGCCACTCTGAACTGTTCCAGCTCACATGTTAGGGATATTAGGGAGTAAATATCTCAAGGAGGAAACACTAAATAAGAAGGGAAAAAAATATATATATATATATATATATTTAATAATAAAAAGATAAATCAGATTAAAAAGAACTATCTCATAAGAGTAAAGTAAAAAGTAAAAACAGAAAATATACATATCAACTTAGAGCTCAACCAAAAGGAAGCAGGTATATCAGTGTAAACAAAGCCAAGAATATAACAAAGATGAGTGTCAGAAGCAATTAGTTCATCCACACTAAAAGTATGATCTGAACTAATCATTTTTACAGGGGGGGGGGCATATATAGCACAACGAAGTTTTTGCCTTATTCTACAATTTAAGATCACATAGGAAAAGAAGTGGAGAAGCCATCTGGAAGAAGTAAAGTAAACTTAAATAAAAGTAACAGAAAGAAGTAATCACCATAATAAATAAAATGCTTTAATAGAACTAGAAGAAATCTTGATTCAAAGAAATTTAAAACATTCAATTTAGAGCAAAATGTGTTAAAAACAAATAGTATGAGTATCATCCCAGTAAAATAATTAGTGTACCCAGTAAGATACGGAGTAGTAAGGCGTAACAGCCCAGAACAAATAAATTAAAATTAAAATTCTCAAGATACGGAGTAGTAAGGAGTAACAGCCCAGAACAAATAAATTAACCAAATATACAGTAACTCACCGTCTATGGCTTTTCTGTGATGTTGTTATTTCGTTTACATGTTTCGAGGCACTTGCCTCATCATCAGAACTTTATAAAATTAATGCATGTCATCAATGATGACGTGTCAAAATATTAAAACACAATACGGCACTAAGCTATATACAAAACTTGTTTTAAAAATGAGCACGTCAATGTTAGATGTGCATTGCAAGACAACACGCGCCGTACTGACGAAATCTAGGTTTTATCTCGACCATATCGCATAGCGGTATCGTACAGTATATTTGATTTATATTGTAATTGGTCTTTCAACACGTGTGGCTTGGTACTGGCGTCGTTATGTGCTTTATAAATCTCATATTCTTCAAGGGCGTTCAAATAACGCCCTTTATTTCAGAAATGAAGGGGTATTAGATTCGAGCTAAAATCCGTGTAACTGTGATTATTGTCTATAAGGTGCCTGGCGAAATTTGACTTGATGTCAAAAGTTGTAAACTCGTGTAGGGGGTCTATGCTCAGAAAATCTTTTCAAAAAACCCCGACCTGTCTGGCCCACATAAAAAGCCTCACAGTCGTTGCAGACTAGCTTATAAACTCTTGTTTTATTTTCAAGACTGGTATGTTCATGGCTGCGGAGATTATTTAAGATGTTATTACTGGTCTTATAGGAAACAACTATGTTGTTGACTTTATTAATGGTTGACTTAAAAATTCCTGGCATGAAATGCGTAAAAGGTGCCGTAATGTACTTGCGTGCCTTTGTTTCGAGGTTCTCATTTCTATTATTTATATCTTTATTTTTAATAGCGTTACTCTTTTTTTTTTTTTTTTTTATTTATTTTTTTTTTTTTTTATTTATTTTTTTTTTTTTTTCGTTATACCCGTTGTTAAATGCAACGACTTTAATGGTGTTTAATTCTTCGATGTATTCCTCGATGCCAAGGGGTATAGACAATAGGCGATGTATCATGCTATGGAATGCAGCTAATTTCTGTGAAATGGGGTGGAACGATGAGGCATGTATGATAGCGTCAGTCATTGTGGGCTTCCTAAATATATTAAAACGTAGTTTTTTAGTAACAATGTCCTTAGTTACTGTCAAATCCAGAAAAGTAATTGACCTCTATCTTCATTCTCCAAAGTAAACTGTATTTTGTTATTAATGCCATTCAAGTAATTGGGGAGATTGTCAATTTGACGATTTGTGCCTTTATACACCATAAAAGTGTCGTCGACATATCTACCATAGAACACCACATTGTAATTATGTGTAGGGTTTGCAAACAAGAAAGAATTTTCAAAGTAATTTAAGTACACCTCCACGAGAATACTAGAGAGTGGGGATCCCATTGCCAACCCCTCCAGTTGTCTAAAAAACTGTTTGTAATGTGTGAAGTAATTCTGGTCCAAAATCACTCCCAACAATTCTAATATTTCATTTATACAATTAGCATCCAGTTTATTGGTGTTGACAAGGTTAGTTCTTAATAGACGTAAGGTTTCACTCACCGGTACATTTGTGTACAAGTTCACAATGTCAAAAGAAATAAGTTTATAGTGGGGTTCAATCATCAGATCTTTCACTTTTTTAACGAAATCACAACTATTAATCAAACTTCGATTATTATTCAGATGTAAATTGTGTTTTAATATACTCACTAATTTTCTTGCTGCTTTGTAACCGGGTGCAGTGGTAAAATTTACTAGTGGTCTAATAGGAATCCCCTCCTTGTGGAGCTCTGGCAGACCTGATAAAACAGGCGCTTTAGAATTAATTGGTTTTAAAGACCATCTAGTACGCTCATCAAAGAGATGTGTACACATATTTAAGCTATGATTAAGACGTTTTACATACAAATCCGTGGGGTCAGAGGTTAGCAGGGTGATATTATTATTTGCAATGAAATCGCGTATTTTATCGTCATAATCATTCTTATTTATAATAACCAGGGTGTTACCCTTATCTGCCTTAGTGACAAGGCCTTGATCGTCAGATAGTTTTTTCTTTAATGTTTTTAAAATCCTACGTTCGGCATTATAATTGATCATAGAAGGAATAGGAGAAAGTACGTTATTAAGTTGGTTACGTATAATTTTGTTAAATTTGTTATTTATTATGAACCGTGCTTCATCCTGTTCTTTTTGTTCATTAATTGTTTTAATCACAGTTTCGGCACTAGCAACTTCAGTTAGAATGTGCCTTATGTTGAAGTTCGGCTAATGTAATGGGAGATTGTATTTTAATCCTTTATTTAAAAGATTTTCTTCATCAGTATTTAATTCAGTCGAAGTCAAATTACATAGTCGTGTATGGAATACTTGTTTACAACTAGCATTACTGGTTTTAGGTATTTGATCGTCTATTAACCTTTGTAACTTGTTAAGCTGCGTCGTACGCATATTGTAAACAACTATTTCTATCATACTGTTTATAAATTCCAGATAATGATCTAGTGCAGCTGGATGTACGTTATTAAGTAGTTGTATGTGTGCTCCATACAATTTAGAATTAAGAAGTGATTTTTTTAATATGTAACGACCTCAATTCCTCTTTAATTCTAAAAATCTCTACGTGTTTTTTAGCTTTCATATCTCCAATAGACGAGCCTTTAAACTTTATAATAGCGTAATTTGGAGTAACCTTATTTTTCAAACATGCCTTATTAAATCTAATATGCAGAATGGTCTTATGCAATTGTGTGGTTAACAAAACAAAACGATAAAAAACTAGTATTAAGAATAAAATAAAAATATTATAATAAGAATAGGTAAGGGTAGGCCTCAAACTATGTGAACCAAAATTGTAAAATATCCACAAATAACAGTAAACAGTGAGAGAAAACGATAAGGAAACATAAAATAACCATCCCAGAAACAATATAAATACAAAATAATTGCATAAAACAACAATAACAAAATTAAGTAAAAAGAATGATAATAGCCAAATGTTAAAATAGGCCAGAGATAACAAAACATAATCATGTTTGATGTCTAAATAAACTACATCAGAAAAGCTATTCAATAGTAATAATCAGATTGGTAATAAGACAAGGAAAATATCTTAGTTAGAAAATATTTATTCATTTTGAACAAAAACTCAAGCTTTATAACAATGAGTCCAAATGCGTTCAGCCAATAGAGAGTAGGCTGGTTGCTATGACAACAAAACATTATTATATAAAAACCGTTAAAAAACGAATTAAGAGTTTTTTAGCATCAGAAGAGGGCAGATGATAAAATTGTCGATCCACAGAAATTAGTAAAAGTAAACCAAATAGATGAAAGAAAATACTTAATAACAATGAAGAGACAAGATTGATAGAACATGTGAAGGTACTTGCCTTTTACCCTTTTAATTAAATACTACACTCATCATATAATACTCACCGCAGCCAGAATTTTACTTACCGTCATATTCCCCGTGAAACTTACCTTTAGAAACTGCCCAGGTCGCCAACATATTTTTAGATAAACATGTAAACTTAAAACACTCTTGCCCTTATAAAAATCCCGCTATCTGACTGTATTTTAAAATTTCAGAAAACCCCCGATTATGTTAGACGAGTTGTCAGCACAGAATACTAGGAATAGGTTATGGCGTAATAACGACACTAACACATGGTTATCTACAAACGAACTTCTTAATTTATTCTAACCAAAACCTCATTTTATGAAAAACAAAATAAAACGGTAATAAAACAAAACTTTCACTAATATTCTTTTTACGTATTCCTAGTCTAACCCTTAATCTAAAGAAGACGAACCCAGTTTGCCATCCACACACACATACATTTTTATATCCCCTTTTATATTGCTCGAGACTTAAAACTGGTGAAATTATTTAAATATTGAATAATTGAAAAATCGTTGTTACGTAACGGTCATGGTGTCTATTCGCCGAGTGCTGCACTAGATGCATCCGAATGTTTGTTAGTCCCATACACTTTTAATTGTTTCTTCCTTCGGCACTTCACTTAATCCATTTCTGGATATTGTTCCACTTACTTATACCGTTTTATAACTTTCCGGTAAAACTTAAAGTTTCGTGGTAACCACGAGTCTCAGCGAGCGGCTGGCCGGCGCCACGGCTAAAAGTCGACTCTCTACATGAGGCCGGACATTACTGCCTTGCCTGAGAACAAATTTCGTCGCTGGTACACAGCCTTCGTTCTCAAAGTCTTGGTAGCTGTACACATGACACATGGGATTTACATGTGTTGGACATCGACGATATTTAGTGTTCACTGGTCGACGTCACAAATGTGGGCAGGACTTAATTTCGTTTCCGTCACCTCCGATACACGTGGCGAACAAAATTTATCTCCAAGCCATGTTGTTTTACTAACTTGGCGTCGTCTGCGCACCTGCTGGAGTTAGCGCGCTTGTGCGCTGGTGTCACACAGCCACAAAGTTCCAAGAATCGTCAACCCACACATTCCATTACAATTGTTTCATCACCGTTTCTTTGTTCGAACAAAACTTCTACTCAAACACATGTCTGGCCACACAGATGAAGTGAATTGTTAATATTTTAATGAAATGAAACCCAAAGTTAATAAAATAAAAAGCCCCCCTTTTGCCCCATTACAATACCCCCCCAATGAGAGGTCTTCTGTAGAAACATAAGAAATCTCATTGTTAAACCCCTAAGAGGATCGGTGAGGATATGGTGCCAACAACCCCCATTAGTTCTTATACATCATGGGTAAACTACCCCCCTGGCTCGGCGACCACGGCCGCATCTGAACGAGATCACTGGACTTCTCTATACGAGATCCCAACACCATAAAATCGAACAGACACGCACCACAGC
Source organism: Magicicada septendecula (assembly GCA_034769895.1). Taxonomy (NCBI): domain Eukaryota; kingdom Metazoa; phylum Arthropoda; class Insecta; order Hemiptera; family Cicadidae; genus Magicicada; species Magicicada septendecula. The sequence goes on along the minus strand of CM068373.1, from coordinate 441,827,505 downwards.
GCACCTAACCGTCTAACATGCTACCCCTAACTCCAAACCCCTGGTCTTATACCATGCCAGATCCTCAACCGATATGTTCCCCCTTATCATGCACACTGGGCTGCCTTTAGCAGTTACTGGGCTTGTACACACACTTATTACTACATGCTAGCAAAAAATTTATTCTTACATTCAAAAAAAAAATTTATTTAAGTTGAAATCAAACTGCTCTATCTCCATTACTTTCTTCAAAATCAAAAAATAAAACCTTTTATCTGATTTGATTAATACTCTTCGTTATTATTAATAATTAGAAAAACAAATAAATTGAACATTTAATTAAAACATGAACTCCCTTATCCTAACATTTGATTATACATATATCCTACACAATATAATTCAATAACACTATTGATACACATAAACAATAATATAATCAAAATTCAAAACATCAATTAGATGGCAGGCACAAAATCAATTTATTTTTTTTTTTTTAATTTATTAAAATATACTTTTCTCAATATTCAAAAATTTTAAAATTATTTAAATCAATTAAACAGCAAAATTGGCATTACTTCTGTAACGGGGCATTTTGGGCCTATTTTTGGGGTAATAAAGAATAAACCTTTTGTTCATTGCCAATGTGAATTAAATTAATTATTGCAAATAAACCATTCTGCTCCTGTGTTCGCCGAAAAGGACCCAAAAAATGGTAAGTACACCTATTTTTTGTTGTAGTTGGCAATACAAGATGGCGCCCGACAAAGTTAGACAGTAAAGAATGAATAAAATTAAAATCAATCCTATTTTATTTATTTTATTAATATCAATAAAACAAAACATAACACTTCATTGCGAAAACGGGTCTAGTATATAACATCACCCATCAGCTGATCAAACTGGGTCAAGTCCACAACCTTGACCCACATAGGTTATACATAGACTACATCAGAAAATACATTAAACATCTTTAAAATTTTTATCTTCGAACACAATAAAACATAATAAAATAAGACATTTAAAATTGACATATTATTATTATAATTAACAATAAAATTGACATTTAAATTACTCAAAATTACACATCTTACAACTTTACTCTCACATTCTATTAAAATTGTCACTTGTTTCAATTAAAATTCTATATTTTTACTATGACTCTTTCTTTAACATTATCAATTTCCATTAGTTTGGGTGATTTAATTATTCATAACAACTTGATTGTATCAACTTGGCATTTATATATATATATAACCTTTACCCCTCTGACTCTAACACTCATTAACAGCTTTAACTAATATGACACCCCTCTGTCAAAACATCTATCAAACAATCTCTAAACCCAACTTACTACTCAAATCAATTCGCATCATTCTTCCCTTATATAAAAAAAATATACTCTCTACCCCTTTGTACTCAGGATGTGTTCCCCCCCCCAAAAGCTCATTCCCTTATCTGGTCCCTGGATTCTACCTAGGCGACCCTTTCCAGCGCTAAACGGTCCCTTCCCGTCCCTACCCTTTTGTTGCGGACTCCTACCACACCACCCCCTCTTACAAAATTCCCATCAACTAATTACCATTCTCATTACATCACTTCAATTACAACAGAATATCTCCACTTCTTTATTACATCAATATATCCCTCAATACTCTACATATTTTACCCATAACTACTGTGTCACTATTACACCTCAAACTCTACATTACATTACTTCATAACAATATTATTCTCTCTATTACCCCTTTAAACTTAACATGGACTGATCTACCTGTCCTAACAAAATATTAATCACCCAAAATCTACCTTTTACTATCTTTTACATATCATTTAAAATTCTCAACTATATCAAATTATTTTCATCATTTAAAATAAAATCTTTAACACATTAAAATCATTATTCAAACATAGGTTACCTTGGAAATTTACAAACAATTTATACGTGACATCCTACAGCGGATCAGCTGATTTTCTTTGCAAGGTGAATGACCTTACTACAAACACATTTCAAAATTATACAAATTGCACATTCTATCAACACTTACCTCTAACACAATAAACTAATACATCTATAAGACAGAATAAACAGTATAATAAACATCTAATGTACCTATTTCTCAATCATGATACAATTATTTAATTAGCTCAGGAGCGAGTCATCATTATTCAGTTACCAAATTTTAGATTTGTTAATTAGATTAGATTCGTTACCCCCCTGGGTAACCTCCTTAACCACACACACTATTGTTTTCTGAGGGTGGACTGTTGCGTCCACAAGGACGGCATTGGTGGAGGAATTTTACATCTCCGTGTCCTTGCTTCAGCGTTACATTGGAAACTATTTGGATATCAGCATACCCATGTTACAAATTTATACGCCCTTAAAACGGGTCTACCACCTGGCCTTGCTGTTCCTACTCGAACATAGTGGTAGCCGCTGTTCCATAGTTTCCGGGAATTTCCCCTAATTTCACCCCCCATCAATTTCAAATATAAACCAATTTCAAGCCAGCTATGGTCAAGGTTCTTAATTTATGGCCATAGCTGACCGCTAGCCAAAACCACGATTAGTGCTGGTAAGGCAGTAATCACCCGAAAAGTCGGGGAAATCAACTCTAATTTCAGGCATGTTCTCTTAGTCATTATTATACACGGCACGGCAATCTATCAGGATATAATATAAAATTATATATTAACACCACACAACCCCCCAAAATTACCCACATATCTTGTATGAAAACCTAACATAACATAATAAACAAATCGACATTGACCTTGATCAAACAAACAAACAATTCTCTTTTAAATAATTTATACAGAAAATTATAAACATTATAATTTGAAATCTTTATTAAATCTTCTATATATCATCATTTCATTATTTATCACTTACTACAATTAGATTCCTCAAAATTTCAAATTTATTATTAACATTTATTTTATCCCATATTTCAATTATTACTACCTTTAGAGTATGGTTTCTATTTAGTACAATTATCTCAAATTAGTTTCATCATTGAGTTAAAATCTTTTCAACACCTGTAAACACTTTACTCTATATAACTTGTATTATAAAATTTATACTCACAGTACATCGCTCATTCCCTGTCATAAGCACACAAATATAATTATCAATAACTCCCTGTACCTTCTGAAACATTTTAACAACAATGTTATTCCATACTAAACAATTTAACATTTATTTATTTATTAATTCTTATCAAATTCACATCTCATAAAATAATTTAAATACATCATTAGAAAATTCAATTATATACCCTCTTCAATCAATCAAAATATTTAAACATCTCAAATTATTTTAATTAAATTAATTATTGAAAACACAACATTTTGAATTACTTTCACCAATTACAATAATTACAATTCCTTTGTGATCCTCTTCAAAATTATTTTGTTATTTATTTAGACTGCCAAATATTATTATTATTATCACAACAATTTCTGCTACATATACACATGGTTTACCTAACATATTTTACAATACACACAATTAATTTCACTAACAATTATTTACAAATTATTCGTCATTAATTGTTCAATTTTACCACACTTCATTTCCAAAATCAGCCAGGTCATAACTACAACTTAAACTATTTAGAATGTCCATTTATCACGTGTATGTTCAACCTCCATCGTCGTGTATATACCTAACATATTTATAGCATAAACCATTTTTATTTACATCCAATTTATTATTATTATTCTTATTATAAACCATTACCTCTATCAGAATGATCAGTATTGCACACCACTATATAAAAATTATTCCGATTAGTGCTTTCAAGCTTCACAGCTCATCGTCAGATCAGGAAAGCTATTCCTGATCTGACGATGAGCTGTGAAGCTTGAAAGCGCTAATCGGAATAATTTTTATATAGTGGTGTACAATATTGATCATTCTGATTGTGATTTCAACCACTAACACAAATTTCTTCATTAAACATTACCTCTATGTCATTCACCTTCCCTTTTATTATTTCATAAAACTTGTCACTATTATTTATTTTTATCCCGTCTCCGTAAGTATTTGTTGTTACACCCAGGTAAATTATTTTCTCATCATATTCCTCCACTACAAGTACACTAATTCTTCCTACAGGTACATATTTGTCCTCAGTATAATCATTGTCCACTACTGCACAAGGTATGTCTGCATTATTTGTCATAATTCCCTTAATATTCATCTTCTCCATCAACTCTCCATAACCTCTATTTATCTTGAACCACTCTAACTCTTTCTCTCTCTCGTAATCACTTTCATTACCACACCCTTTCACATTCTCTCGCTCCATGCAGAGGGCAATACCACAAAATTCTTTAAATACCATCTGGCCCTACCAGATAAACACAAACAACTTATATGACATTCTGAAGACCTTTTGTCTTCTACAAAAACTATTGAGGAACTCTTGTCCTCCATCAACACTTGTGAAGTCTGCTTCACATTTAACCCCATAAAATGTTGCCCCCTGTTCACCTTCTACATTTAAACTATCACTATACTCCCTTTCTAAATCATAAGCACTAACTAGCAATCCCTGATCAACCTCAACTCTCATTCTACTCTCATTTTCACTATTGTCTACTGTATCACTTTTTGATACCCCATTTTCAGCTATATACTCATTATTCTTATTTAACGTTATTTCACCATTATAATTACTTATTTTACCACCACTTACCTTGTCTACTATTCCATCATTATTTTTCGTTATATTGCTACCACCACAAACACTTACCTGTTTTGATTCACCTCTATCTGTTCGCCACTCTCCCATAAGTTTATCCATCTCGTCAAAATGTTTGTTCATCATATCAAAACCCTTATCCATTACTTCCTTGGTTTCATCTAATTTTGTGTGTAACTCGTCAAAACGTTTGTCCATCATTTTGTCCGTCTCGTCAAAATGTTTATTAATAACACCACTTATTTCGTCATACATTGTTTTCAAAAGATTCATCACATCATTCAATGAATACTCTTTTTCTTCCACCCCTACACGGTCGTCATCATTAGGCCTATTCACTGTCTTATTTCCTACCACTGTTACTTCAACTGTCTTACCTTTATTATTTGTCATCTCACTATGCTTCTTAATTTCAGCGAATATTCCCTCTTCTTGTTCTTCCATTCGTGCTAAACTATCATCCAAATTACCCCACTCCTCGTCTGTCATTTCACCTACAACCCCTCTAAATTCGCTTTCCCATTCCTCCCACGCGAAACCAATATCATTCTCTCGTATAACCCATATTTATACTCGTACTTCAAAATTTATTTATATAACCTCTTTATATATAAAAAAAAAAAAACTATTATTAAACTACGCACATAAAATCACAACATCTAACACCATTGTACACATCATACTCCTACCAAAACATAACCTTATTTTACGTAATTATATACAATTATTTCTTACACATACGTCATTACCAATTCCTGTTTTCTGTGCTTTAAAACAGGTCTAGTTCCTATAATTTTTATACGAACATCCTGGCAGGGTCGCCACTGTGTTGAGAAACAAACTTAATCGAAATAAATAAATAGAAATACTGCCAGAAACTTACCTGCGATCTGTTTTCGCTTACTTACCTTTTTATAAAACACCAATCAGAAGTCCAGAGTCGCCACGATATTTTTGGTTAAATATCGAAACCTTAACACTCTACCTTAATAAAAAAAATGGGACAATTTTGCAATCTGACTACCCCCCAATAATAATTCAGAAGAACCCGGAACGTTAGACGAATCCTTCAGCACAGAATATTAGGAAGTGGTAATGACGAAATAACTAAACTAACACATGGTTATATTACGTAAAACAAGCCTTATTTATTAAATCTTTTTCATTTATGAATCATTACCTACGTCCTTCTCTACATTCTTTTTCATGAACAAATTAATGTTTAATATTTAATAGAAACTCCTACACTTCTACCTACGTGTTAATTAATTTAATTACATATTTATTAACTACAGCCCAGTATTTGCGCATTCATACTCTCTTGCATACAATTGACAGCCCCATTTTTTAGAGATCTCTTTAGCATCAATTCAGGTTTATTTGAAACGTTTGGCCCACGATTAAATTTGTCACTGTACTTAACTGCATGTGCTATTCCCCGGGTTCCGCCATTACTCGTAGTTCACTTTCACTTTTCCGTCTCCCCACGAACTGTCTTTCTTGGCATCGATTAACTCATGCGCCCGCCGTATCTATCTCTTCCTTCGTATTAATCTTCTTTAGCACACATCACTAAGTTTCGGTAGGCTTCAGCTACTTTACTCGCTTCGGCCTACCGAAATTCCGAGGCTACGCTTATCACGTCTGACTAGGTTGAACGTATCCTGCCGACCGACTGACGCTACTTGCGGGCGGACATCACTGCCATGCTTGCGAACAAATTTTGTCGCTGCACACAGTCTTCGTTGTCACAGTCTCATTCGTTGCACACACGACACACGGGATTTTCGTGTGTTGGTCGCCGACGAAATTTCACTGCCTGTACTTTCGTCACATAAATGGGTGTGGCTTACTTTCGTTTCCGGCATGTTGAGAGCACGTGTTGGACAAAATTCATCTTCAAGCCATGTTGTTTTACCAACTTGGCGTCGGTTGCGCGATTGCTGGTGGTGGCGCGTTTGTGGGTGTGTGTCACACACTCGCAAAGTTCTAAGAATCTTCAACATGCACATTCCATTGCAATTACTTCATCCCAGCTCCTTTGTTTGAACAAGGCTTTTAACACGTGGCTGGCCACCGATGAAAATGAATTTAAAATTTTTAATAAAATAAAACCCCTCCCTTTTGCCCCGTTACAACAGTATGTTGATTTTATAAAATAAATCTTTCATAAATTCATATTTTGTGTTTTATTTGAAATTGTGAACTTGCCTAACTTTCTTTATAACTGCTGAAAACTTTGTGTAACATAGATATTTACTGTTAATTATGGTCAGGGAAAAAACCTAAAAAGTGTCTGCAAAAACCGGGAAAAGTCAGGGAAATTAGTTTCCGGAAAATAGTGGCCACCCTGTATCTTGCTAGATGGCCATATGAATAAATGAAAATTACTTATTGTATTAGTCCACAACATGTGTAAACTAATATTCAAATTATTAACAATTTAAATTGAAACAAGTTGTGTGTATTAAAAACAAATTTGTGTATTTGTTTATAGGTAGAATTTTGTTTTGGCATATTTTTGTTTTTCAACGGAGCGTGGATCCTTCTGTTTGAATCAGGCGGTGCGATACGTGCAGGAATGATGTGTATTCATGCTTACTTCAACATATGGAGTGAAGCACGAGCTGGTTGGAGTGTGTTTATAAAAAGGCGAACAGCGGTAAATAAAATTGAATCTCTGCCAGAAGCAAGTGAAGAACAGTTGAACAAGTTAGACGATGTGTGTGCTATTTGTTATCAGGAAATGAGAACTGCTAAAATAACAAGGTGTAATCACTTTTTTCATGGAGTTTGTCTTAGGAAGTGGTTATATGTACAGGTAACTGATATTTCATATTATTCATTATGCTCTTGAAAAATGATACACTGTCTGTAAACTATGTTTCATTCTATAGTCACAATCCTGTGTTGTATATGTGTTGGCAATTTATTCGGTCAACATTCCCAACATTTGTTTTAATTTTTGTATCTTGCGAAGGCCTTTTTGAAAATTGTACCTCTCTTTAAAAGTGTTTTAATTAGTTTACATGAGGACTTTTGTACCGATTTTGAGTCAGTGTCCATGGATCCTTCTGATTTTTTTGCAATGTCTTCATAAAAGGTTATAGAATAAAGTTAAGGAAATTTTTTGGCCTACTCTTAAATTTAGGGGTTGTTTTCACCCCTTTTTGGGGGGTAAAAAATCAACAATTTAATTTTTCAGGGTAGCCTCGGGAACTGATAGAGAATCACACTGTAAGCAAAAAAGGTGGTATACACTTTTTTGAAAAAATGCATTGTTTCCGAGTTACAAGGGTTCAAAGTTATGCCAAAAAAACACGTTAACACGTTATTAATCACAAAAAAACACGTTATTAATCTGCAAATAACTAAAAAACGATGCTATTTTGCAAAAAATTTGTACAACTCAATTAAAGCATATTAACAGACGAACATTTTCCACTTTGTTTGGTTTCATTATGTCAAATGGCTCTCGAAATACAGGCAAAACAAGATGGGTATTCACCATTTTTTTATCAAATCACGTGCTTAAAACTTATAACTCGGTGAAAAATGGTTTGATCGTACCCAAATTAGTATCAAATGAAAGCTCTGTTAATTTTATAAAAATGAATGGGTCGGTAACTTGCCTTGATTGAAAAATAACGAAGTTCTGTAGGAAAATATAATTTCTGCAAATTTTTTTGAAGAAATTTAAAAAGGACGTCTGCCATTTTGTCAAATATGCATCTTAAGCCGAGATACTGTAGCCTCTGGTCGTCTATTATATTAGCAGTCCTTAAATTTTTTGAAGGATATACGCTATGTATTCCTGTAAAGTAACGCGTAACGTTTCAAGAAAATTAAAGTTTTTGGATTTTTGGCAAAAATTTTAGAGAATTAACTTTAACTAAAAAAGACAAAGTAACTTCTCTTTTAGCTCTTAGTAGCAAAATCAAAATTAGCAATGAAGAAGTCGCTATCGACCCACTGTGATTGTTTCAAATAATTTCCATAATAAAGAAATCTGATGAGGAATTTCAAAAATATTTCGAATATAAATTAGCTCCATTTCCGCTTGCACTATTTGACAATGACGGACTGATGCGCAAAACTTAAAAATCAAATTTATCTGATCTTTTTACAGAAGTTAGTGAAAATGTCTCAGTTCATGTATTTATGTAATTGATGGAGCTATGCTTTTGCATCGAGTAAGGTGGGGAACAGGCATAAGTTTCAATGCCATTTTTAACTTTTATCTTCAATATTTAAAAAGAAATTATGGTAATCACTGTCACGTAATTTTTTTGGTTATGAGGAAAAACAAAAGTCAAGAGAGATTTCGAAGATCGATCACAAAAAAATGTCTCTTGTGACTGCGTCTTTCAAAACAAGACAATAAACACTAGTGTTCAGGAATCGCTCTTAGCTAACAAGTTTAATAAAAGTAGATTTATAACTAAGTTAATGGAAACCCTAACTAAAAATAATATTCTATGTTATCAAGACAAAGGTGACGCGGACCGCCTAATTGTTCAGACTGTGGTAGATTTATCTATTAATTCTGATTCACAAAAGGTTGTAATTGTATCTGAAGACATAAATGTTATGGTCTTATTAACTGCATTAACTCCACCAGGTGGTAAAGAAATATTTTATTTGAAGCCAAGCAAAAACAAAGCTCCTGCTCAAGTTTTTTCTACATTCTTTTACGGGATCAAATATGATTTTTATGTTTTTATAACAGGGGGAAAAATTTGGAATCCAAGAAACCGTTACAAAAATTGGCTGAAGTATTTCTACAGGAAGATCAAAGTGTAGATATAATTTTGAATGCAGGAATACAGTTAACAAAGGCAATATACGGCAAACTAGAACAACTTGCCAAAAACAATAGAACAAAACTACAAAAAGAAGAAATTGAAGAGCAGAATCTGCCGACAGTAAGATACAAATCATTTGTTCCAGGCACTACAAAAAAAATTCAGTCCAATTACAGTCTCTGTTCCCAACTGAAAATTGCTTAAGAGAGCACTTAAAGAGAGTTTATTTGCAAATTCAGATGTGGTTAGGTAGAGTGTTCACCTTTAGATTGGGGATGGGAAAATAAAGATGACTCTTTCCTGCCAATAAAATGACGCAGCCTGCAGCCCCAGATAATGTTCTAAGAATGCTATTTTGTAGTTGCATTAGAGGCTGTGGAGTTGCTTGTGGATGCAGGAAAGTGGATTATTTTGCACAGATGCATGTAAAAATTGCAATGGAAATAGTTGCTTCAATGCAGTGCCTGTTCAAGAAAAAGACGTAAATGATGAAAACAATACAGAAAGTGAGAGCAAAGATAAATGAGAGTATATATAATATAATATAATTTAATATGTATATGATAATAATAAATGAGAGTGATTATACTTTGTATAAATCTAAATAAATTTTTTTATAAAAGTGTAGATACTTGTAACTGCCAGTATGAATTTATGTTTGTACATATAATAAAAATTAATTATTTATAATGGACACTGTATAATTTATTTTTAACATAATTTTTTCTGACATTCTTTTCTCTTTTTTGTTAGTTACATTCTTTCAAAATTATTCATTTTATTCGCTCTTTCAAACTTTGATTTTCAACTTCTATTTTTTTATATGTTTCAACCCTTTTGAGTCCAACCCACACGTTGGATGTATCCCTTGACGTCAAAATCGTAATCAGCACCCCCAAAACCCTGTAGGTACCCAATTTCAGGATTTCAAAGTACATCCTCGTATCGTTTCATATTTTCAAGCCTTTAGGGGTAGTTTTCAACACTTTAGGGGTGAGAGCAGCCAAAATTTTTCCTTAACTTTGTTCTAGAACTTTTTAGGAAGCGATAGCAAAAGGAATCAAAAAATTATATGGACACTAACTCAAAATCGGCAGCTGGGCCCTTTGTCACGCCTCATGTAATAGTCTAAATTGGTAGAGTCAAGAAGGCAGCATGTCTCAAAGCAAGACGTCACTTGCCAATTTTGATAAGGAGTAGAGTTGTTTGTACACTGCTACATTATTCTGAAAACATCATAACTTACATACTAGCTTACTTACATTGAAGTTTCCGAAGTTCTGTAATACCGGTAATATTGTAACTATATATTTAAATTTGATAATAAAAATTTACACTTCCACCTACCTTAAATTCTTATATGTGTCGGCCGGATCTTTGGTGGTGGACTAACCCCGTTCATACGACGAACTGATCAGTGCAGCAAATGAAATGAGGTGTTTGCAAATAACTTGTCTAACAAATTGTATAAGATAGTAGATAATATAATTTTATTTTGTATTAACGTGACATTGTTTAATATTCAAAATTCGTTCTATGTATGACATTTTGATTTTCTCTAGTTAATGTTCAAACAAAAAATATTTAAAAAGCGTAAACCCTTTAACATTATTATTTCTAACAAAAACATAAAAACCTTAGCTATCTAACATCTAAACTTATTCATTCTAAGAGAACCAATACTTTTTATTTTATTTATTTTTTATTTTATATGCACACACGACTCACATCCAAAATTATTTGAGATCTCATTTTTTTTTTCTTTTTGTTTATTCCCCAAAAGGAATCTAATTTTGAACTGTTATTTTCTTCGCCCATTTATATAAAAAAAACTGTTGTGTACTCAAAACTTACGTGGTCCAACGCCATTGCGTCACCGCGTGTTTACGCACTTTCATGATTTCACTGAATATCGTTAAATTTAGTTCATTGTTATTATTTTAGTAGCTCCTGATTTACTCTTCTACCACTTCTGATAAAATTTAATACATTTTATGCCACAATGAGACTCGGTTTTTTACGAGCCGAGTCTAATACCACCGGCCGGTGTTACGACTTAGCTAAGAGTGAGAACCAGACTCCCCACTGGGAAGGCACTGCCGTCAGACTGCAACTTTTTTGTCCCCGTACACTGAAGTATTGACTGTCTATGGGCCAAGTTAACCAGCGACGTTATGCGGTGACGATATTAGAGGCTTAGGTGGATGGAGCCTCTTCATTGATTTCCTTCATCTCCAAAGCACATGGAAAGAAAATCTTTCTGCTTAGCCATTTTTGTCGCGTTGGTTCCAACTGTTGTGCGTAGAAGGTAAGCCCGGACTCGTGTATGCGCACACAGTACGTGACAATTACTTCGGTTCACAACCAAGTATTGCATTCTCCGGCTACACCCAGCCCAAAAAGTTATGTTACCGTTCATTGTTTGAATCCAACACTATTTCACATGGGACTTGCAATGATGATACTAAAGAAATTTAAATAAATTTAATAAAAAATAAAAGCCCCCCCCATTTTGACACATTACAATATATTTTCCCTTTCTTTTTCTTCGTAGTCAGTATCACTGGCACTATCACTATCACTGTTTTCTGTTACTATAATAATTTTATACATTAGTCATCAATCACAGATTCCACAAGCAAAAAGTTCTATTTGTATTTTAGTTACATAATGTTTTAGTTCAGTCCACATCATCATCTCACATGGGTTCAAGTCAAGCTGATAATGTGGAAGCTCAACTACAGTATGGTCACATTGCTGTAATAATATGCCTATATATAAATAAATATAGATTTGTAGTTTTTTTTCTTACGGTGTATAATTCGGGTTCTGACATATTTTCATTAAAAAGTAACTGTTTCTCACAAATCAGCTGAATCGTTTGGGATTTTCTGCTGTTGGAAGATGGTGCCAGGTTCAGGATTCTATTGTGGCAAACATTATTGACTACTAATAATGATATTTTTCAGTAAATTTGTAATAAGTTCTTTTCATAATTTTGAGAATTTATTTCATTATAGGATTTGTCCATTTTTGTATCCGATTTAAAGATTAACACTGCATTTTTTGTGTAGACTTTTTCATAACTGGCATGAGCTATAATAGCACATTGTTCTTTGGATACTGGCTTTAACAGTCCAGAGTATTGGGAATCAGTCCAAGCGTGAGGCATTGTATGTGATGTGTGGATATATGTTTTATTGACCTCAAAATATTTTAATCTAATTTCATGAATTCTGGCTTTCAATTAGTATTTTTCTATTATCTCGACTATTTTCCATTTAAAACGTAATGATTTAATAATTTTTTGTAAGTACCCATTTACTCCCATTAAAATTTAGTTGTTGTTTTTTTTTACTACAACCGACATAATTTCAAAGTAGGAAGTTCACCACTTTTTGGAGGGAATTCATTAATAATCTGCCAAATAGCACACTTGATCGAAATAATCAATATTGGTATTTGAATGTCTTTTTACACGTTTTTTTTATCCGACTTATTACATATAGTAAAATTTATCAATGTTTCTCTCTTTAACAGTTCTCCGAATTGTTCTTTTGGAAACACCAGTTCCTTCTGCAACTTGCTCGTGTATTTCTCCAGTGATGTAGGTTTGTCACTTTGTTCATATTTCATGACCATATTAACATTATGAAAGATTTCATATGCCTGACTGCCTAAAAATTTTTTACTCCCAACTTAGGTAATAATTTTTGAACTAGAATTGGCTGTTGTCAAGTTTTATCACTTAACTTAATTCACTGAGTAACAAGATAAATTAATAACACTAAAGACAATCGACACGCTACAGATTCCTATGTCTGTATTTTCTCTTACTCATTAAAAATAGTTACGATGGTCTACTGATCGTCATATGGTACAGTGGAAAACAAAATACAAGACACCAATGAAGTCACTAATCACCAGCTTTAATTATTACAATTAAAGAGTTTGTAATAAACAAGATAGTCCCTTACAGCAAATCAAATAAAAATTGTTCACACACAATAAAAATGCCAACTAATAGAGTCCCGCACAATTATAAAACCCATAACACTTCGCCACAATACTTCGAACCGCAATGGAATACATCGCCACTCAAACTGAACTGACCGTCGCTGAATGCCTATATTTATACCCTGCTGATATTCCAGAATAATCCATACTACGCGTCAAAAACGCTACTAGAAAACACTAGAGCATAATTGCTTGCCCCCTTGAACACAGTGTACACGGACCGGTGAAGTCTGGATCAGTCTCAGCTGCGGACACGTGATAAGTGTCACGTAATTGTCCTTCATCTCAAAGTAGCAGCAATACGTATGCACACACACATTATAGCCGGCTCCGCTGGAATAGCCGAGAAGCACGTAGAATGTTGTGTAATGGCGTAACAGTTTGTAAAAAATACAGAAAAAAGAAAACAGTACAATATAATTGGAAGAAAACAGTACAATATAATTGGAAGAAAACAGTACAATATAATTGGAAGAAAACAGTACAATATAATTGGAAGAAAACAGTACAATATAATTGGAAGAAAACAGTACAATATAATTGGAAGAAAACAGTACAATATAATTGGAAGAAAACAGTACAATATAATTGGAAGAAAACAGTACAATATAATTGGAAGAAAACAGTACAATATAATTGGAAGGAAACAGTACAATATAATTGGAAGAAAACAGTACAATATAATTGGAAGGAAACAGTACAATATAATTGGAAGAAAACAGTACAATATAATTGGAAGAAAACAGTACAATATAATTGGAAGAAAACAGTACAATATAATTGGAAGAAAACAGTACAATATAATTGGAAGAAAACAGTACAATATAATTGGAAGAAAACAGTACAATATAATTGGAAGAAAACAGTACAATATAATTGGAAGAAAACAGTACAATATAATTGGAAGGAAACAGTACAATATAATTGGAAGAAAACAGTACAATATAATTGGAAGAAAACAGTACAATATAATTGGAAGAAAACAGTACAATATAATTGGAAGAAAACAGTACAATATAATTGGAAGAAAACAGTACAATATAATTGGAAGAAAACAGTACAATATAATTGGAAGAAAACAGTACAATATAATTGGAAGAAAACAGTACAATATAATTGGAAGAAAACAGTACAATATAATTGGAAGAAAACAGTACAATATAATTGGAAGAAAACAGTACAATATAATTGGAAGAAAACAGTACAATATAATTGGAAGAAAACAGTACAATATAATTGGAAGAAAACATTTCATTACATTAAAACTAGAATTAATAACACACCTGTTTATAATTAAAATTCAAATATTCCATCACCCTTTATAATGAATGATTTAAATGCTTCCTAAATTTGATTCATGTATACTGCTGATATGGGCCTACCATTACTAACTTTTTTCTCTTCTACCCTTGAGTGGTTAACTGTGTATAAACCCCCCCCCTCCTCAGATAATACCGTCAGCTGTAATTACTTTAATAGTTGATTAATGAGACTAGAAATCCTGATCTAGACTGACACTCTTGTTGCAAGTTTTTCTATATGGAAAGCTACTCTGATTTTTATAAGTACAGTGAAAGTTTTTTATTATGCACAAATTGTGAACAATAATTTGTTTGTTATTGTGCTATGCAGAATTGTCTTCTATAACATAAACATACTTTAAAAGAAAACAGAGCAATCGAAATTACATTTTTGAACTAAAAACCCACCACAGAATTAAAATTTTGTGATGATTATAGAATATTTCAGTTTTTGGAAGCCCTGCATTTTAGTTTGTTAGAGACAAATACATAATAGCCAGACATATTGGTAGTAGTTTTACTATGAAACTTGTTCATTTTCTGCAGATCCCTGGCAATCCAGAGTTCCATGTTTACAAACAGGTTGTTGAGCTAAACACGGATGAAGTCGGTTGCAGCAGCGGTGTTCTCTTTTAATGCTGGATTGTATGTCATTCAATGTCATTGACCTTGGCTGTAGTTCATCGAAATATTGAAATATTAAAAAAAACATATTACATTTACTGATACCCTCAAAGACTAAAACACACACCCTTACAGAATACCAAACTTTTAGGGACCCTTAAATTTTCAGGCATGAAATTACATGGTAGAATTACTTAGTTGAAGGCTGGTAAATTTGACTTATTCAGAATCTGCACAGAAATAACCCAACTGGATTTAATGACAGCTGATCGAGAAATGTTAAGAACAAGATTATTAAGCTGCTCATACTATATGTTATTGTACCTGTCAACTATTACAGATTTTCTATATTTTTTTGCCATACTTTATATGGCAAGTCCAGTAAAACCATGGGAGCTATGGAAACACTGACAAAATATGGAAAATGTGCATATTTTAATGAGTTTATAATGGAAAATGCTTAGATAAGAGTTCGGTTTGTTACATAAATTGTTAAATGTATAAAATAAAGTAAATTTATCTACAATGAAATCTTGATTTAATGCTCCTTCGATATAATGTGACCCTTTGATGCAGTTCTCATTTTTCATGGCCCGGACTAATTTTTCATACAAACAATGTGTAGTAAATCTTGATTTTATATTCTGGTTTGGTACATGACTCTGTATATAAGACTGTTTCTGTTGGCTGACGGAAAAGAATTTTCCAAGATCATAACACCCTTTATTATGCAAAACCCTTTCAAATTTCAAGTATATATATTTTAAGATTGACACTTCCATTACAAGGGGTGGCTGTAGGTGTGTAGCCTGTGACCTTAGAAACACATATTTTGATTTGTCTTGTTCAGCGGTCATATGTTGTGTAAGTCATGTGTTGTTTTGGATTTACATCAGAATTCATGCCAATAAGATATTGAAATTTTTGGTATCCTTGTGTTTTGTACACCTTCATTGTAAGCAATAAGTTGTTACTGCAAGGTTCATACTGGTCGGGAAAGTCAGGAAAATCAAAATAAGTCAGGGAAACATTTTAAGATATGCCGAAAGTCAGGGAAATGAAGTATATTTTTCAGAAAGTCAGGGAATTTTTTTTACTATGACCAGTCACACAAAACGTATGAAGATGATCCAAGTTTCATGAAGAACTGCATGAATTCTTTGCTGCTCTGTAATGGACCTGAATACGTATGTACCTATAGTTTATATTTTAAACTGTAATTGTTTTGAAAGAATATAGTTTCACTATGAGTAAAAATAATTGTTCACTCTTAAAAACTAAATAAATGTCTTAAACTCATGTGCAGATATAGGAGAAACTTTTAAATTAACAATTAATATTTAATGCACTTTCACTTGTGAGAAAACTTACTTTTTATTATTTTCTCAAACGTACGTTTCGGAGTGGTTTACTCCTTCCTCAGTGAGGTATAAATGCGGAATGCATCAAGGCTTTGGTAATCTGTAACTGTTTTTGGTGACTGGTTGTGTGTGGAGATGGAAGGGGGTTGGCGCGGGATTCTGAATTGTATGCGTTGTGTTGTAACGGTACGAACCCACCTAGGGATATTTTGGGGAAATATAAACATAAATAAATTGTATTTGAAAATCTTACTATTTTTAACCGCATGAACTGTGAACTATGCACCGTTGAGATCACGGTATATGACGTAAATGGCCAAACCTTTGTTTACGTCACTTTGGAATTTGGGAGTGTCGGGCGTCAGCAGTCTGTCAACGCTTGGCGTAACATCAGTCGGCAAATAACATCTAACGACAACGGACGCGGGCAGTCCGCCTGCCGGCTAAGTAGTTTTTCAATTCGTCCCGCTCGTATAAAAGTGTAACGATACAGTATAATCAAATATAAAATGTGAATTGACAAAGTTTGTGCATTTAAATTAAAATGAGTAACAATTTCGGTGCAAGGTAAAAGCAAGAAAGGTGCGGAGTGAGGAAATTTCGTAAGGGGACTGGACTGTGGAGATGCAAATGTCAGCTAAGTAAACAACGAGAGAATGAAACTAAGTTTTTTGTCAAATTTCTAAAATAATTAAAACTTTTACACAAAAAAAACTGGGAATCGAAGAATGTATATACAGTTTTAAAATCAAATGGGCCCAAAGGGTTGGGTAAAGTAAGGGATATGTACGGGATGAAAGCGTGCGTGTGTGTGGGTGTGGATCTATATATATGATAAATAACCGAGAAGTGCTGGTTTGTGGCAACAAAAGTTATATTTCTTTTAATTTAATTTTAAGTCACGTTTGTTAAAATAAACATTGTTAACTTCTACATTTTAAAATCATGCAACTATAAAAGAGAAAGAAAAGGCCAATTTATCAGTACATAAAACATGTTATTTCTAGATGCTAATAAATATTAAATTGATTGAACTGAAGTAAATGAATTATTATTTATTTCAACAACCATATTTGCTCTCACAAAATTCGCTTACACGAACTCTGGGTTGGCCATCAAGATGGCGTCCGGAATATGGACGTAAACAAACCCAGGTAGAGTGAAAGTATATTTAATCAAATATAATTAAAGAAATAATAAAACAATTGGTCCCGTGACCAGGATATTTGCATAAATAAAATTTATGCAAATGTGGGCCTATTTTGGAGAGCAAAATGATTGTTTGAGGTAAATAAAGGAAATATAAATAAATGTAACTATGAAGGTTATGTAGTAATATCAAGTGCTGGGGAAGTTATTATTTGTTCATGTTTATGTTATAAGTAATAATTAAATATTAATTAATTACAGTAGAACTTGGCTAATTCGAACGTGCATAATTCGAATTCGTGGATAATTCGAACTTTTACCGTGGTCCCTTTACCGTATCCTATGTAAAACCATGCAAAAACATCGTCTGTAATTCGAACTTTTTTTGGTTAATTCGAAATAAAAATTTTGCTCTAACTACAAAAAATCGCCTGCTGTATGGGCTAGACCACGTAACAATAGAGACACGACTGGAAACAGACAAGCAGGCATCGCCCTTTGTGAACAGACGCTTGTCTTTTGTGTCAAATTCGTGGAATTGCCGTCAGTATCTGGCGATGACACATGACTGGCTCGTGTAACGGTACCATCCGCCATTGTCCCTTGTTCCACGCCTTGTCAGTCAGCCACCCTCACTGTTGCTTTCAGTTCAGTCTGCCTGCATTCGTGGAAGTGTTAAGTCTTTTTGAGTTTCTACTATGCGAGCTGTGTCCTGTAGTGAGAGACCGTTCCTTTCTTTATACAGTACTGTATATACAGACTGGTGTGTTTTAGTGACACTTATTGTGCAGTTTTATTGTGTTGTGTGTTCATCATGGCCCTTTCAAAACCAACACGGACCAAATACAAATCATTGACATTTGCCGAAAAAGTTGCCGTTATACGGGAAGTGGAAAAGGGACAAAAAAAGAAATCTGAAATTGCCAAGGAATTCGGGATACCGCCAAATACGGTGTCAACGTATCTAAAAAATAAAGAGAAGATTTTGAATAGTGTGTGTAAAGCCAGCGACAAAGATAGGAAAAGAGCGCGAGGACCAGAAAATCCTGACGTGGATGAATGTGTAGTGAAGTGGTTTAAGCAAGCAAGGGACAAAAAAATTCCAGTCATTGGGCCCCTTGTCAGAGCCAAAGCTGAGGAATTCGCATCCAGCTTAGGGAAAAATGATTTTAAGGCCAGCACTGGTTGGCTCGATGGTTTTAAAGAAAGGAATGGCATGTCTTTCAAAACTGTTTGTGGGGAAAGTGGATCTGTTGACGTTGAAGCTGCAAATTCATGGAAAGACGATTTGTTGCAAATGATTTCTGATAGACACGCTAAAGACATTTTTAACGTAGACGAGACGGGCTTATTCTTCAAATGCACCCCCGACAAAACACTTGCTTTTAAAGGAGAAAGTTGTAGTGGCGGCAAACACAGCAAGGAGCGCATAACACTTTTAATCGGAGCAAACATGGATGGCTCGGAAAAACTGCCTTTGCTAATGATAGGGAAGTCAGCCAACCCACGTTGTTTCAAAAATGTAAAAACGAAACCAGTTGAATATGAATCAAACAATAAAGCCTGGATGACAGGTGAAATTTTCGAAAGATGGCTTTTGAAAATCAACAGGAAATTTCGGAATCAAAACAGAAGAATCGTCTTGTTTATTGACAACTGTACAGCGCACAGCACTATTCCTGTGATGGAAAATGTAAAGGTTGTGTTTTTCCCTCCAAACATGACTTCAGTAGTTCAACCTATGGACCAAGGTGTAATAAAAAATTTTAAGCATTTTTACAGACGGCTTGTGGTCCAAAACATAAATGGTGCTTATTTAGATGAGCACGAAAATATCAAGATTAACATCCTTCAAGCTGCCCGCATGTGCAACAGTGCTTGGAACCAAGTTACGCAAAAAACAATTGCTAATCGTTTTCGTAAAGGTGGTTTCTGCCACATTGAAGGTGAAGAGGAGAATAAAGCTGCTAGAGAAGTCGTACCCACTATGGATAACTGGGAAGATGTTGGACATGACGCAGGCATTCGTTACGAAGAGTTTGTAAACATGGATGAAGACTTGGCGGTGTGCGGTGAACAGACAGATGCGGAGATCGTGGCTGATGTTATGAACAAAAGAAATGATGGTACATCTTCAGATGAAGAAGGGGACCAGCTAGAACTTCCAGAGATACCGATTCCAACGGCTTCACAGGCATCAAATTACATTCAAGACTTGAGACGGTTTGTTGAAGGACAGCAGAACGTAAGTGACGCTATTTTCCAAGCACTTAATAAACTTGAAGAGTTTACTACAACTCAGTGTATTAACTGCAAAATGCAATCAAAAGTTTCTAGCTTTTTTAAAAAACTGTAAATGCTATATTTTGTACTGAAACATGTTTATACGTTTGTAATACATATGTCTAAGGAAATTGTTTATTAAAATAACATATTGCTTTACTGAATTTCGGTTTTTGATTTGATTTTTCTACCGTTATTAAAAGTTTTCCTAATTCGAATTTTTGGATAATTCGAATTTTTTACTGGTCCCTTCAGCTTCGAATTAGCCAAGTTCTACTGTAATAAAAATAATCAAAATGGCAAATAACGAAAGCAGTTTTACCGAATCGGTAATAATGAGTAATATAGAAGCAGAGTCCACGCCAATGACAACTAGAGTAAGAGAGTGGTCGATGGATGATGCATTTAACTTCTTGGATTTCGTTATCCATGACGTGTCCTTTACTTAACTAAATACAACTATTAAATTAACGACTTGGAACACAAAGTTTTTTATAAGTAAAAACAAAGTTTGTAAGGTAAAACTTGATGTTCTTACTTATAAAAAACTTTGTGTTCCGAGTTGTTAATGTAATAGTTGTATTTAGTTATATATTTAACCTTATGAAAACAATGTCGGAAAATATGAATAGTAATTTTAATAAACAAGATGTTAAAAACGAAAGTAGATTCAACGAATTGAAAGAACAGAATAATGAATTAAAGAGTAATTTTAACGAATTAAAAGAGCAAAATAATGATTTAAAAAACAATGTCAATGAAATTAAAAAATGTTTTGAAAATACTAATGAGATGATCTAAAGTAATTTTAAGAAGCTAGGGGATAAAATTAATGAAATGGAGGAAAATTTTAATAAAAATGCAGATAACATTATTAATAAAATGAATAAACGATACAAGAAGTGGGAAGGAGATAGACGTAGATTAAAGGAGGATACGGAAGGTGAATCAAAACAGGTAAGTGGTTGTAATGGTCTTAATTATAATTATGAGAGTATAGTGGGGGTAGAAAATGACGAAGAGACAGACCAATTAAACGAGAATAAAGACGATCAGGTAACATATAATAAGGTAAGTAGGGGTGAGAATAACGGTGATATAAGTAAAAATGTGGTGTTAGAGAGTAAGGTTGTGAATAATGATAGTGATGATGGAGTGTTAGTGAGTGTTGATGAGTTAGAGAAAGAGTGGAAAGAGAGTTTACAGGTAGAGGGGTTGCAGAGGGTAAAATTTTCCCATGGTGTTGGGGGTGAAGAAAAGGCTTCACGAGTGTATCTGGTAGATGAAAGTTCTACAAATAATTGTCCCTGGAGTTTTGGTGGTGTTCCTGGAAGAGCCAGGAGGTGTTTTTATGATTTAGTGCCCTTTGCATGGATAGGGAGAGAAAGTGTGAAATGGGGTAGTGTAAGCGATTTTGAGAGAGAGAGGGAGATAGAGTTGTTTGAGGTTAATAGAAGTTATAAAGAGTTATAGAGAGAATGAAGAGTGAGAGAGTTGATGATATTGAATTCTTACCTTACGATGTAGTTAGTACAGCAAGAGGCGATAATAATGTTGATGACTTACCTGTATATAAAGTGGGGTTACTGGTAATAGATGATTACTATAATGAGGAAATGATAAATGATTTAATCGTAACCGATAATACTAAAGGAGAATTGACCATACCGAATGTCGACAGGTTTTATGAATTAATAGTGTGCAGTAATGTTGGTAAATACTATCTTGATACAATGGATAAAATTGATGATGATATTTATAATAATAATATGTACTTAATCAAAAATGAATTGTGTATACGTAAGACAAGATTATTGTGTGATGATGGAGGGTAAATATTTATTGTTCATGAACATTTAACTATGTGAGTAGTGGGTTTTGAAATGAACTAAATTATGAAATGATTTGTGGTAAACAATAACACATAATAATGTAGATTGTATATACTTTTGTGTTGATGTTAACTGTACTCATGTAGTAAAATTATGTTGTTGTAGTAGTGCTAAGGTAACAGAGAATACAATGGGTTAATGATTGACAATTGGTCATTGTGAATTTTGTTGTAATTAAAGCAGTTTGACAATTGAAGTAATTAAAATGTGTTTGACAAAATAGTTGAATTAATTCGAAAGGAGTTAATAAATGAAATGTGTATAAAATGAATGTTGATAATAAATTTGAATTTTTTGGAGAATCTAATTGTATAGTAAATGATAAATAATTAATGGTTGATTATTAAAAGGTTCAATAGAAAGTTAAAGTTGTAATGTTTGTAATTTTGAGGCAATTTAAAGGTGAGATGTTTATTATAATCTAGTAATGTTAATGTTCAATTTTAGTATGTATTATGTTGTATTATGTCGATTATGATGTAATTAAATGATTCTTGTGTTGATTTGAGGAGTATTATGAAGATGATTAACGATTTTTGAGAAAGAAATAAGTAAATAATTTGTTATTATGTAATTAATTTAAATGTGTTTAAGAGAATTTTAATAATGAATTTAATTATTTTGAGATGTGATTTGTATAATGAAAGATAATGGGAAGTGGTTATTTAAATTCTGATTGGAATCAGGGAAATATTTTGAATTTTGGATAAGAATTAACGAGAGAGGGGCATACAGAATGCTGATGGTAAAATTTGAAAAGTTAAAATATATAATGTTATGCTAAGTATATGTGTGTGTATATATATATATATTTTCAATCACTTTCTGCTACAGTCCGTTTCTTGATGTATATAATACATTTAATATTTATAAATAAATTTACTTCAAGATATACCTTTTTTTTCCTTATTAGGAACATGTTTCGGGTACTATCTTGTACCCATCCTCAGCCTTCCGGTTTTTTTGTCTGGTGAAGTACATATGTGTTGTTGGTTGACTATTATTATTGTGGCTTCCTGTTGGCTTCTGGTATTTCAAATTGGTTTTATTGTGTGTGATTGTGGTGTATGTGTTAGTTTTTTGTGAATTTTCAATGTTGAGTGCTATGAATATTGTGTCATGTTTTGTATTGATTTGTATTTATATAAAACAGAAAACAAACTAATACCTGAACAAATACAAATCAATACAAAACATGACAATATTCAAAGCACTTAACATTGAAAATACACAAAAAACTAACACATACACCATAATCACACACAATAAAACCAATTTGAAATACCAGAAGCCAACAGGAAGCCACAATAATAATAGTCAACCAACAACACATATGTACTTCACCAGACAAAAAAACCGGAAGGCTGGAGATGGGTACAAGATAGTACTCGAAACATGTTCCTAATAAGGAAAAAAAAAAGGTATATCTTGAAGTAAATTTATTTATAAATATTAAATGTTATATATATATATATACATGTGTATGTTAGGAGTTAAGGAAAACCAGTGCTTCTTAACGCAAACTAGCACAGCTAAGGGGAACCAGATCAGTTAGGGATATGGTATTATACAAGGCCACTATTTGATATTTTTGATTTGAATGTTTCAGTGTCTGGTGATGCTGTGCAGCGGTCCTGTGCTGGCCTGCGCGTCAGAGCAGGGGCGTCAAGTGCCTGTCTGGCCTTGCGGTGTTGGGATCTCGAGAGGGAAGTCCAGTAAGGTCATTCAGGTGCGGCCACAGTCACTGGACCAGGGGGGTAAGTTACCCATGAAATTCTAATAAAACAAAGGGGGTTGTGGCAACATATCCAGACTGATCCCTTTCGGAAGTATATGAGTGTCAATGAGAGTTTTTATGCTTCGGCATAAAACCTCTCATTGAGGGGGTATTGTAATGGTACGAACCCACCCAGGGATATTTTGGGGAAATATAAACATAAATAAATTATATTTGAAAATCTTACTAGAGAAGTAATGTGCACGTATTAGTGTCAAGATCAACGGAATAAGCTGCTGGAAACAGTTATTTTTAACCGCATGAACTCTGAACTATGCACCATTGAGATCACGGTGTATGACGTAAATGGCCAAACCTTTGTTTACGTCACTTTGGAATTTGGGAGTGTTGGGCGTCAGCAGTCTGTCAACGCTTGGCGTAACATCAGTCGGCAAATAACATCTAACGACAACAGACGCGGGCAGTCCGCCTGCCGGCTAAGTACAGTTTTTCAATTCGTCCCGCCCGTATAAAAGTGTAACGATACAGTATAATCAAATATAAAATGTGAATTGACAAAGTTTGTGCATTTAAATTAAAATGAGTAACAATTTCGGTGCAAGGTAAAAGCAAGAAAGGTGCGGAGTGAGGAAATTACGTAAGGGGACTGGACTGTGGAGGTGCAAATGTCAGCTAAGTAAACAACGAGAGAATGAAACTAAGATTTTTGTCAAAATTCTAAAATAACAAACTTTTACACACAAAAAACTGGGAATCTAAGAATGTATATAAAGTTTTAAAATAAAATGGGCCCAAAGGGTTGGGAAAAGTAAGGGATATGTACGGGATGAAAGCGTGCGTGTGTGTGGGTGTATATATATTGCAACAGATCAAATTTTGTTATACTAATAAGGATATAGTGAGTGTGTAAAATTCACGAACAGGTCTATTATGGAGGAGATGAAAAATTATTTATTATACGCATAAATATTGTTTTATTAAAGATGTATAATGTATTTTAAATTGTCATGTATTGATAATATAAATAATTGTTTGTATTGTTCTATAATATAAATCGATTTTACTTGGTTGCTGCAACGCCTCCTCTCGTCTCGTCGCTCCCGTCCTGGCGTCCTCTTCTTCTCATCGTCCTCTTCTACAGCGTCACTCCTTCCTGGTGTCCTCTTCGTCCTGGCGTCCTCTTCTACAGCATCACTCCTTCCTGGTGTCGTCTTCATCCTGGCGTCCTCTTCGTCTTGTCGTCCTCTTCTACGGCAGGCGGCTCCAGCGGCGATATTTCAATGAGTCTCGTTGTTATGTTTGACTGCTAACATTAATTAGTTTGTTCATAAATTGTTCACTCACAATGCTTATAAATTCCACTCGTACAGTTTATTATTAATTTATATCTTATATTTTCTTAATCTCAGGATTAATCTGGGTATTACTTAATGCGGTGCGTTTAATGTACACCTTCCACGATATCTTGAAGTGTCTTTAAATTCCCTAAGTGGATATCTTAACTTACACGAAAACAGCACTGTATTATATTTTAATTTTTACCTAAATATTTTACCCACTCGGTTCTTAACGCAAAACTTTGTTAAGAATTACCACGGTTTATTTTATATATGATATTTCGACGTTCATAAGAGAACAACTCTCTTCACCGGGCACAACTTCCCCTTGCAACTTCTACAGACAGACTGTGTCCATCCTCTACAATGTATGAATATCACTGAATTTAGTGTATTCTGATAGGCTAAGCCCAAGTCACATGATTGATGGAACAAACAGATACACAAATTTCATGAAAAACTTTGTATAATTTAGCAAAGTCCTGCATGGAAATTATCTACAAATTTTATTACCCTATAATTGATAAGAGTTACAGTTGAGTTTTTCTTTACTTAAAAAACCATATTTCTAACATAGTTATGAACCTCAGAGTATACCCAATTGAAGCTATTTACCTAAATAATTCCTTGTCAAAGTTTCACGTCAATCGGTTAACAACCACTGAAGCTATAGCGATCACAGATTATCACATGCGCACAAATTCACACAAAAAATACATGACAATATAGAACACCTTTTTATGAAGAGTTTGGTATACCCTACATGCTTATCCATTTCTAAATACAAAACTTACGACTAAAAGACAAAATATTACATAAAACCAATTTAAACAAGAAAATACTCATCATCCATGTGCTCTGATATAAACAACATAGCTTATCATCCTGTGTTCTGTTGCAATATATATATATATGATAAATAACCGAGAAGTGCTGGTTTGTGGCAACAAAAGTTATATTTCTTTTAATTTAATTTTAAGTCACATTTGTTAAAATAAACATTGTTAACTTCTACATTTTAAAATCATGCAACTATAAAAGAGAAAGAAAAGGTCAATTTATCAGTACGTAAAACATGTTATTTCTAGATGCTAATAAATATTAAATTGATTGAACTTAAGTAAATGAATTATTATTTATTTCAACAACCATATTTGCTCTCACAAAATTCGCTTACACGAACTCTGGGTAAGTATTTGGTTTTCAGAAGATGGCATCCGGAATATGGACGTAAACAAACCCAGGTAGAGTGAAAGTATATTTAATCAAATATAATTAAAGAAATAATAAAACGTTACAGTGTATTAGTGTGTTGGATTTAAATTGTAATTGTTCATTGAGTATGTTGTTTGGTTGTGTTTTGTTGTATTTGTATATTACTTCCATGTTCCTTAAGGAAATGGAAGTATGGTGATGGCAAAAAAAATCGTGTTCGAGATTATTGCGGATTCTGATTGTACTACTGTACACTCAAAACCTGAAAAAAAGTCATTTTTTGAAGTGTGTATGTGTGCGTGTGGATTTTTTCTATGGCAAACGATAACAGCCTGAAAAGTTACAGCTTTATAAAGAAAATAATATTTAATAAACAATATACATACACAAGTCCCTTACCTTTATCGGGTCTCAGAGTCTTTATGTGAACTCGTACCTATAAGTGATTTAGGGTTATGATTTTATTAATGAACTCGACTCTCATTGTACAGTTAACCCTCAATGTAACAGACCTCGGTTTAACGGACTTCGGATTTAACGGACAGAATTTGACAGACAAAACTATTAAAAAAAAAACTGAAACATCAAAGCATGATAATGTTTTTTAGGCTTTTGAAACGTATAATGTACATAAACTGCAGACTCTCCTGTTCTGGTGATGTAGCTTGGCTATTGCACCATTCTTTCATTTCTTTTCTTCTTGTTTTGAAACACGCAAATTTTCTCATCTTCAATTGTATTTGATGAGAACGGACTATTCATCAAGAATTCATTTAATTCTTCACGACCCCAATCATTGCGTTGTCGTTGACACACATGTTCAGTGGAAGACATCACGATGACTAACACTGAACAATATACACTGATATGCATCTTATTTCACTGTGAAATATTCGTCCATCGGCTAATACAGCAAGCATTACAGTGGCACGTAATTTTTCATTTCCCGTAATCTTTACTGTTACAGATTTGGTTCCCTTTTGGTCCATCGTAAATATACGTAAATAAAAAATACGGGTGTTTCATCAGCATTTCCTATGTGTTCAAGTGAATAATTATGCTTTTTGCGTAAATGAATGACAAACCGCTGATACTGTAGGAGTTTTTCTTCGTAGTCACTCGGTAGTTTTAGCGCGAGTGATGTACATTGTAACGGGACGAACTATGGGGATTTATTTTAATTCCACACTAACTGTAATAATGTGGAGTCACCCACACTGAGCCCCGGTTTTGATAACCAAATCTTAACTTTTGTAAACACCCAGTGGTCAGTTTGTGAATAAGCCAGGCAAGGTGCGAAGTAATCTGGAGCATCGGAATGTATACGAGCGCGCGTGTGCCGACTTTGACAGAGTGAAAGTCACGCACAGTTTTCCTTCCCACTGGCTACGAAATTATGAGAAATAACGAGATGCAGCGAGACGTTCGCCCAGCCAATGAAAAACCAAGTTGCCACGCTTAGAGTGACGCTAGCCATTTTGAAGACGCTTCACTTAGCGTCAGTCTCTCGAACCACGCGGTTCAATGTAATAATGCTTGCGAGCCAAGATCCAGTAAAATTGTAAAAATGTGATAATATATAGTAATAAACAGTGTGAAGTGCAGCAACAGCATCAGCAGGACAGTATGCAAAATTACTAAACAGTTAAAATTACTTTTCGGACGTTTAAGTGAAAAGCTGTGTTGATGTAATAACGAAGCAACATGAAGGATGAGTACTCTTCAAAATCAATAACCCTAGATCAATTATACACAAACCCACTAAAATGTATCAATATTAAATATGGTAACAAAGAGATCTCAAATTTTAGGGGGGTGACGAGTGTGAGAGAGAGTGAGCGAAGTGCTGGATTGTCTTATAGAATAAAAATATAGCTATTTTATAACAAGTTCCTTAATATTTGTTTTGTTTTGAAAGTTGAATAGGAGTCCATAATAACTTTCTCAAGAATATAAAGAGAAAGAAATCAGATGGAGATGTTAAAGTTAGTAAATAAACGAGTTGGTTTAAAGTTAATAAATGAGAGTGGAGATTTATTACGTAATGCAACCCAATACCCATTCTTACAGGTCACGAGTTCGCGTATAAGACCCTGGACCACGTGCAGGTAAGAATTTTGGAAATAGTGAATTTTAGGTATTTATGGTTTAATAAATTTATTAAAACGTATTAGTAACTTTACATTTAAGCGCAAATCCATTTCGCTGCATCATTTGTCTTATACACCCGAAGCTGGCTTTGAAACCGGAGACTAATTCTTCTGCGATTTCTAAAGCTTTTAATTTTAAAACATGTCTAGTGACAGGGAGTCCTTGCCTTCTTAAAAGCCGTACGTATTCACAGACGCTGGACTCTACTGCTACAAAACGCCCAACTTGAGGTCCCGCGAATGTTTGTCGCGCAGTGTTTGCATTTAAAAGTCGTTCCTTCTGTTTTCTCCATCGTCGAATACAGGATTCATCAATATCGAATTTCCTTGCGGCTTCGAGATTGCATGTTTTTTCTACATGTTTGTATCACAATTAATTTATAATTCGCATCGTATGGGTTACGTTTAATTTCATTTGACTGCATGCCTTTAGTCTCCACAATATCACTCATACCGCAAACGCACTACAAAAACGCCGAATGAAAACAAAGTACAGATAAGCGATGTTGTTGCTGTTACAATAGAAAACCACACTGGCAATTTACCTGTTATTTAGAAACATGTTACTCACACCCCCTCTACTCATCCTTTGTCTTGCTGCCTACAGAAGGGTGCGAGCACGCGCGCGTGCGCACGCACTTACACTTTATCTTCCTATTCTTTCTTCAGTTTCCTATTAAAAAATTCAGTTGTAGTCATAAATCATAACGCCAGAGTTAACTACAGCCAGACAAACTGCTGTTGCTTAGGCAGTAAACAACTCATAGATACCAAAAGCATTCGTCCCGCCAGAAGTCCGGTATAACTTCGAATTTCGTTAGCGCGCGAATGCAAGTCGCAGGCCAAATTAGCGACCATGTTTTTAGGAGAAAAAGTGCGGCTTGAATTCGGAACAATACGGTATTTGCATATATTAATAGTATTAAAATTTCAAGTGTTATAGGCCTATTTGATTTAAATATATCCTCAAAAAACAAAATTTGCAATTTAACGGACTTTCGATTTTACGGACACCCCTCAGCCCCAATTAGTCCGTTAAATCGAGGGTTTACTGTATTTGTTAATCCACATCAATTTTTATTTAATCTTTTTTCATACTCTTTTAAATTTATTGACTATTCATTTTTTCTCTCAAAAATAAAATATTACTGTTTCTTTCAATTATTATTTTTTCTTTTAAAAATACTAAAACAACCATTTAGGCTACTTTAACATGATAAATATTCTAACAACTAGTTCCAAACCTTAACAAAAATTAATTAATTTATGGTAAGACAACCCAGTTTGCTCACTCACACAGTCATCCAGTTTACAAACCCATTTAATTTATAGAGCTCTTTATTTTTCTTGTTAATTTTCCCCATTTTTAAAAAGGTTATATATTCTACGTTTACTTGGTTGTGATGATTCTGGCCGACCACCTGCTGCACTGGTTTCAAAATTTAGTCATTGGTTTCCGAATGTAGTCCTTAATTCTGATTTTTATATCACTGTTGATTAATAAACGTTCCACATTTTTCACCACTTTATTTTATACTTAAAGACACATTTTTTTAAGTTTTAGTAAATTTTTTCGGCTCGCGAGCCCATTACATTCAACCGGCCGCAGCCGCAGCTACGTAACAACAGACTTTGAACTATTTTCCTATTTTTATATGCGGGCGAGATGAAAACGGTGCCCAGCCGGCGGACGCACACCACTGCTCGCGTCCGTTGGCTTGAGATGTTATTTGCCGACTGCCTTTGTTCTCTGCGCACACAGCATTAAGGAATTTATTCATACGTGACAAAATGTCTGAGAACGTTGGCCGAGGTGTGCGCGCTCTTGTGGGTGAATGCGCTCCCTCGCTGATAACCTGCATTCCAGTGTCAGACCATGACAGTCTCGACGCTATAGTCCGTTCACCAAATATACTTGGGTGGAAATAAAATTGACAAGATTTAATTTACAAATCCCCACAGTTTGTACCGTTACAATACCCCCCCCCCAATGAGAGGTTTTCTGCCGAAACAGAAAAACTCTCATTGCTAAACCCTAAGAGGATCAGTGAGGATATGGTGCCAACAACCCCCTTTAATTCCTTAACACATCATGGGTAAACAACCCCCCTAGCTCGGCGACTATGGCTGCATCTGCACGACATTACTGGACTTCTCTGTTCGAGATCCCAACACCGTAAAATCGGACAGGCACTCACCACAGTACCACCTTACCTTGTAACATTCCAAATAAAATTCCATAACTGGCCTTATACAATACCCGATCCTCTACCGATATGTATCCCCTTACATCCATACTGAGTTGCCTTTAGCAAAATACTGAGTGCGTACACATATTCATTACTAAATTACACACTATCTACATGTTAATTATTAATATACAAATTCACAAAAATATTTTCTATTTGCTCCCAAACAAAATTCATTCTCATTACTCAACTTTTACTGGTTCACTTGATGTTACTGTTCCAAATTAAAATAAATCAAATTAGATTATCTAAATTTTGTTCACATAGTGAAATAAATCTGAGTCCCTTACCAAAGGTTCATATTGAAATTAATTTGATCATCTCTTCCCATTAATTAATTTAATCATAATTTTCAAAATTCAAAGTCTTTATGAATTTATTTTTCTTTACAACTCCTCTTAATATACATGTTAGCAATCCTGTTAAACAAAATAAAATACACAACTTATCCCTATCATCTATTCAAACACAATTACACATGATTACAAAATATACCATAATATAAACATCATGAATCAGCTGACGCCTTCTCTACCTATAGTGAACATTAAAATTTAAAATAAAATTCTTTACTGCAAAGAACAATTTTTTTCCAAAAAATTTAATTTCCCAAAAAAAATTTGATTTGACAATTACTAAAAAAAAAAAAAAAATTATTTAATTACATTAATTAACAAAAGAATCCATGAATCAATTATACGAAACATACTACATCTCTTAACACCAGTCATCAGCTGATATCTTATGGTCAGGTGAATGACCTTACCCTAGACACACTGCACAAAATTATACAATGTAAAATACATAACATATGTTCATAATTCCTACACTCTAACATAGTACGACATAATAAAACGTATACCTTCATAAATAATACAAATCTCATTCCATTTAAAATAAACATTTAATTTGTATCTTATTAAAATTACAAACATTTCAATTTTAGATTTATTTTTAACTTCTACTAACTCTTTACCCTGTTATCTTTATTATTACTTTTCAACTATGAATTTCCTCTATTTAGTATTTTCATCATCAATTTGTTTGGGTGATTCTCAGTTATCCACAATGATCTAATGTATCGAATGAGCATTTAAAATATAACCTTACCCCACTTCTTCCTCTAACAACCATTGACAGATTTGCATAGGGTAACACCAATCTCTCAAAATATTTACCTCCACTAATTCTCTAACTCACCTTAAATCATTCTCCTCTTATTACAAAATATCTGATACCCTCTTTGTACCTAGGATGTGTGTTCCCTTCCCGTATACTCATTCCCTTATTAGTTCCTGGCCCTTTCCCAGGTAACTCCGCCAAACCCCATTTAAAACTATTCACCTCCCACCACAACGCCTGTCGTTGAGGACTCCTTACCACACCACCACCTGTTTACTCTCCAATTACATCACTCTCACTTTCTCTACACACATGCACTCCCTCTACTGTGTCCCTACTATTACCCTGTTTCTGTATTATTTTTATTTCTAAAATTCTTATTTTGTCTAACACCCATTTAAATTAACTCTGACTGATTCAAATGCCTTATTATAATAATTTATCACCCAAACTCTATCTTTTACAACACTTTACATTAATTTAATCATTGAAAATTACACCAGAAAACTCATTACTACCTCAAATTAATTTAATCACCTAATGTAAAACCTTTTAAACACATTTAAAATTTATTATTCAAACATTAAACATTTTACTTTATTTAAATTGCATTATAAAATTCATACTTACATTACATCACTCAATTGAATAAACACCTGATTCCTGTCATAGACACAAAATTGTAAACGTTCATTACCACAAATATCACGTACAACCATATGTACCTTCTGAAACATAACAATCATATGACTCCACAACTAAACACATTTTACATTTATTCATTTACTATTTATTATCAAGTTCAAACCTCAGAAACATCATTTAAATTCATTATCGAAATTTATTTCTACCACATTTAAATCAATTAATTCATCTACAATTCATTTATTACTAACTCTCATTATTTATTTAATCTGATAAAATATTCTTCTTATTAAAATCAATTTCTACTACATACGCACATTGTTTACATAAAATACATTTTAAACACACACAATTAATTTCACTATAAATCTATTTACAATTCTTTGTCATTATTTTTCTGTTTACCACACCTCATTTCATAAGTTAGCCATGTCATCACCATAAACTAAAATAATTAAAATGTCCGTTCACTGTTTATTTCTAACCCCCATCGTCATAAATGAGTCTTACTTTTACATAACAATTATATCTTTAACTACACTCCTATCGTTATTATGATTTATATAATAACCCTTGAATATTAATTTATCCCTTCTATCACAAGAATAATGCACCAGATTATTCTCCCCTATCAACTCATAAAACCCGTTTACTCTGGTATTTTTGGTCCCGTCTCCGTCAGTATTATTGGTCAACATCGGGTAAGTTATTTTATCATATTCCTCCACTATATCAATCACATCATAAGGTAAGTGTTTATCATCGACAACGGTATCATCAAAATAATCATCAATCTTTATTTCACTTGGTAAGCATTTCATATCGTCTATTTTCTCCAATTCTAACTTCTCTATCAACTCTTTATAACTTCTACTTAATTTAAATACCTTTATCATTCTCTCTCTCTCAAAACATCTCTCATCATCATAACACCTGTCACAACCCCCCTGAACTACCCCACTACATGCAAAGGGCACCACTAAATCCTTATTACACCTCCTGGCTTTACCAGGTAAACCACAAAAAACTAGGGGACCATTTTGAGACACCATGTCTACCACACAACCTCTGGAGGAAACTGTGTCCTCATAAAACACTTGTGAAACCTCTGTTTCACCATATACTCGGGGAAAATTTGCCCTTTGCCCACCTAACCTCTCTTCACACTCTCTCACAATTTCATCAACATTCGGTAACACTTCGTTACTAAATTCTACTCCAACAAAATCTTCCTCATCACTCTC
The DNA here is from genome assembly GCA_034769895.1 of Magicicada septendecula. Lineage (NCBI taxonomy): Eukaryota > Metazoa > Arthropoda > Insecta > Hemiptera > Cicadidae > Magicicada > Magicicada septendecula. Next base: position 441,793,685 of record CM068373.1, on the reverse strand, counting down.
AATATTAACCACCTTACTCTCTAACACCACATTTTTAATTATGTCATTGTTATCACTTGTTAACTCATTATTAGAATCATCATTATTACTCACCTTGTCTATCGTCACCTGTTTTGCATTTAAACTAACACCATTACTATTAACACCTATATTTCCGTTATTTTCATTTATTTTGCACTTACCTATATCTGTTCTCCACTCCCATTTTCTCAATATATCGTTCTAATTTGTTACAGTTAGTTTCAAATATTTCACCTGTATTTTCCAAATGCTTATTAATTTCATTAATATCGTTTTTTAATTCATTATTTTGCTTTTTTAATTCATTGAAATTCCCTTCACATTTTAATTTTTGTTCATGTATTTCGCCTTTTAACTCGTCAAATTTGTTATTCTGTACTTCGAAACTACTCTTTATTTCTTTAATTTCATTATTTTGAACATCAAATTTTACGTTTATATTACTACTCATTTTATTGATATCACTACTCAGGTTATCAGATATTGTTTTCATGAAATTATATATATCGTCCATTGACAGTTCTTTTACTTTAATAACTACAGGAGTAGATTTTGTTCCCGTCTCACTACTTATATTTTCATTTGGTTTCTTATTTTTACTATCTAACTTCGGGGTTAATTGAATTCCCGAATCATTCGTGACATTTACTTCATTTGTAATATTCAGTTCGTCTATTTTATTGTCTTGACCCACATTTGGAGTCGAATGGACTTCAAGGCCGCTCATGACAGCTGATTCATTAAAATTAATTATTTCATTTATATCATTTTTGTTATTTCCTGCCATTTTTTTAAATTATGAAATTATCTATTTTAACAATCCTTATTTTACATTCATTAAGTATTAGTTACGTATAACCTACTCTAACATGACATCGTTTTTCGTAATTTTTTACGCACTCTGCCTCAACCACTAAATCACTTATTCATGAGTAGACATGGTCTATACAAACTGTGCCTGTTCGTGGTGCCATCGAGAACCTACAGCTTATTAAGAACATAATATTTAATAAACAATATACATACACAAGTCCCTTACCTTTATCGGGTCTCAGAGTCTTCATGTGAACTCGTACCTATAAGTGATTTAGGGTTATGGTTTTATTAATGAATCGACTTTCATTGTATTTGTTAATCCACATCAATTTTTATTTAATCTTTTTTCATACTCTTTTAAATTTATTGATTATTCATTTTTTCTCTCAAAAATAAAATATTACTGTTTCAAATTTTTTTTTTTTTTTTAATAGCGAATTGACCACTTAGGATCACGCTACAACTTTATTTCTTTTTCTTTGCCTGGAGTTTCCTCTGTCTCCAATACTCCTTCATACGCTCACTGGCTTGTTTCCTTTGATCTTCTGTCCAAGTTCGTCCACTTCTATTAGGTCTTCCTGCATCTTGAAACAATTCCAGATTTTTCACTGCACTCCTAAATTCACTTCTTTCTAACATTTGGGACTCTGTGATATTCGACTTTTCTAAATATTTTCTAACTTCCTTAATCCACGTTGTAGTGGTCTTCTTCTTCCAGAGGTAGTCGAATATTTGTTTGGTTAATCGATTTTTGTCCATTCTGTATAGATGTCCGAGAAATGTCAGCCTCCTCCTCCGCATAGTCTCCGAGATTCTTTCCACGTTCTGGTAGACTTCCCTATTGCTTCGCAGCTTCCATCCATCTTCAGTCCGAACTGCACCCATGATTTTTCTTAGAATTCTCCTTTCCAAGACTTCTAGTTTGTCGAGGTTATAGTTCATCGAGAGGCATTCACTGGCGTAGAGACATTCCGTTTTTACGACGGTGTTGTAATGCCTTATTTTGGCATTCCAGGAGATGCATTTCTTGTTGTAGATATTTTTTGTTAATCCATATGCTCTTTCCATTTTTAGACTGTTTCTTTCAATTATTATTTTTTCTTTTAAAAATACTAAAACAACCATTTAGGCTACTTTAACATGATAAATATTCTAACAACTAGTTCCAAACCTTAACAAAAATTAATTAAATTATGGTAAGACAACCCAGTTTGCTCACTCACACAGTCATCCAGTTTACAAACCCATTTAATTTATAGAGCTCTTTATTTTTCTTGTTAATTTTCCCCATTTTTAAAAAGGTTATATATTCTACGTTTACTTGGTTATGATGATTCTGGCCGACCACCTGCTCCACTGGTTTCAAAATTTAGTCATTGGTTTCCGAGTGTAGTCCTTCATTCTCATTTTGATATCACTGTTGATTAATAAACGTTCCACATTTTTCACCACTTTATTTTATAATTAAAGACACATTTTTTTAAGTTTTAGTAAATTTTTTCGTATCGCGAGCCTGTTAACGTTCAACCGGCCGCAGCCGCAGCTACGTAACAACAGACTTTGAACTATTTTCCTATTTTTATATGCGGGCGAGATGAAAACAGTGCCCAGCCGGCGGACGCACACCACTGCTCGCATCCGTTGCCTTGAGATGTTATTTGCCGACTGCCTTTGTTCTCTGCGCACACAGCGCTAAGGAATTTATTCGTACGTGACAAAATGTCTGAGAACGTTGGCCGAGGTGTGCGCGCTCTTGTGGGTGAATGCGCTCCCTCGCTGATAACCTGCATTCCAGTGTCAGGCCGTGACAGTCTCGGCGCTATAGTCCGTTCACCAAATATACTTGGGTGGAAATAAAATTGACAAAAATTTAATTTACAAATCCCCATAGGTTTGTACCGTTACAAGCCACAAATTCAAACAGAATCAAATAATTTTTTGCATACAGCCCTGGTGTGTAGAGTACTCAAGACCTATTGTTTTCGGTGAAGATTGGTTAAGGGAAAGGGGTAGTTTACCTGCAACGTTTTTTTTTTATCAAGGGTAATTTTTTCGTATTGTTCTGCGGTGTTGAGTTTGCAACTTTTGGGTATGTAGTGTAAAATTTCAAGATTGTTTTTTATATTGGTGTAGCTGTGGTTTTCTGTCTGGTTGAGTGTGGCAAATGTGGATAACAATTTACAATCCACATTTGCCACACACATCCAAACAGAAAGCAACTACACCAATATAAAATATCGGTATGGACTGAACCATACATGACTTCCATGTTCTAAGATTTATATTTAAAATCATATTCGAAATGAAATATTTCTATAGAAACTACTTCTTTCTACTTATTGCTTCAGCCTTAACCACAGTACTGTGGTCACTAACGTATACCACCTCACATTTTCGCACTTGATTTTCACCGATGATGGCAGTCGATGGCACAGCCGAAAAGTCTGGTTTTGCAGAAAACATTGGATTGCGGCTAAACAGCCCAGGAAGGAATTTTAACAAAGAACTACTTCTTTGTTGCCGATAACGTAGAACACATATAAAGAAGTAAAAATTCTCCCCTCCCCCTTCAACTATAATTTTCATTAATAGAAAATTACCCCCACCCTGTTCACCTAACCTCTTCATTTATAGATATTTCATCTACGTTTCTACAGTGGATTATTATGAGCTTCTTATCAGCATACTTTATTTATAAAAATTAAGTACTTTACTCTTGTTAAAACATAAAACATTGCAGGTAAACTACCCCTTTCTCTTAACCGATCTTCACCAAAATCAATAGACCTTCAGTCCTCTACAATTCAGGGATGCATGCAAAAAAATATTTGATTCTGTTTCAATGTGCGGCAGTTATCGTACGTCATGAAAACATTTCTCTTGTTACAACATAAACTGTTGCAGGTAAACTACCCCTTTCCCTTAACCGATCTTCACCAAAATCAACAGGCCGTGATTTCTCTACAATTCAGGGACGTATGCAAAAAACTATTTGATTCTGTTTGAATTTGCGGCAGTTATCTTTCGTCATAAAATAAATTACCCTTGTTAAAACATAAAATGTTGCAGGTAAACTACCCCTTTCCCTTAACCAATCTACAACAACACCAATAAGTCTTGAGAACTCTACAATACAGGACTGTATGAAAAACATTATTTGATTCTGTTTGAATTTGCGGCTGTTATCATTTGCCATAAAAAAATATCGGTATGGAGAAGAACCATACATGACTTCCACGTTCTAAGATTTATATTTAAAATCATATTTGAAATGAAATATTTCCATAGAAACTACGTCTTTCTACTTATTGCTTCAGCATTAATCACAATACTGTGGTCACTAACGTATACCACCTCACGTTTTCGCACTCGATTTTCACTGATGATGGCAGTCGATGCCACTGCCGAAAAGTCTGGTTTTGCAGAAAACATTGGACTACGGCTAAACAGCCCGGGAAGCAATTTTAACAAAAAACTACTTCTTTGTTGCCGACAACATAGTACACATATAAAAAATTATCCCCTCAACCTTCAACTATAAATTTTAATAATAGAAAAATTACCCCCACCCCGTTCACTTAACCTCTTCATTTATAGATAATTCATCTACGTTTCTACAGTGGATTCTTATTAGCTTCTTATCAGGATACTGTATTTATAAAAATTAAGTACTTTACTCTTGTTAAATCATAAAATGTTTCAGGTGAACTACCCCTTTCTCTTAACCGATCTTCTCCAAAATCAGTATACCTTCAGTCCTCTACAATTCAGGGATGCATGCAAAAAAAATATTTGATTCTGTTTCAATGTGCGGCAGTTATCGTTTCTCATAAAAAAATTACCCTTTTTAAAACATAAAACGTTGCTGATAAACTACCCCTTTCCCTTAACAAAATCAACAGACCTTGAGGTCTCTTTAGTTCAAAAAGGTATGCAAAAACGTAGTTGATTCTGTTTGTATTTACAGCAGTTATCGTTCGTCATACTAAAAATTACCCTTGTTAAAACATAAAATGTTGCAGGTAAACTACCCCTTTCCCTTAACCGATCTTCACCGACACCAGTAGGTCTTGAGAACTCTACAATTCAGGGCTGTATGCAAAACATTATTTGATTCTCTTTGAATTTACGGCAGTTATCGTTCGTCATAGAAAAAATTACCCTTGCTAAAACAAAAACGTGGCAGGTAAACTACCCCTTTTCCTTAACCGATCTTCACAAAAAACAATAGGTCTTTAGTACACAACAAATCAGGGCTGTATGCAAAAACTTATTTGATTCTGTTTGAATTTGTGGCTCTTATCGTTTGCCATAGAAAATACCCTTTTAAAACATAAAACGTTGCAGGTAAACTACCCCTTTCCCTTAACCAATCTTTACCAAAAATAATAGGTCTTGAGAACTCTACAATTCAGGGCAGTATGCAAAAAATTATTTGATTATGTTTGAATTTGCGGCTGTTATCGTTTGCCATAAAAAATACCCTTGTTAAAACAAAATGTTGCTGGTAAACTACCCCTTTCCCTTAACCGATCTTTACCAAAATCCACAGATCTTGAGAACTCTACAATTTAGGGCTGTATGCGAAACATTTTTTGATTCTGTTTGAATTTGCGGCTGTTATCGTTTGCCAAACAAAAAAAATTACCCTTGATAAAAAAAACCGTTGCAGGTAAACTACGCCTTTCCCTCAACCGATCTTCACCAAAAGCAATGGGCCGTGAGTACTCTACAAATCAGGGATGTATGCAAAAAATTATTTGATTCTGTTTGAATTTGCGGCTGTTATCGTTTGCCATAGAAAAAAAATCTAAAGACACACACACAGACACTTTTCAAAAAACGACTTATTTTCATGTTTTGAGTGTAGTACAATCAGAATCTGCAATAATCTCGAACACGATTTTTTTTGCCATCACCATACTTCCATTTCCTTAAGGAACATGGAAGTAAAAATTACTCTTGATAAAAAAACGTTGCAGGTAAACTACCCCTTTCCCTTAACCGATCTTCACAAAAAACAATAGGTCTTGAGTACTCTACAGTTCAGGGCTGTATGCAAAAAATTATTTGTTTCTGTTGGAATTTCCGGCTCTTATCGTTTGCCATAGAAATACCCTTGTTAAAATATAAAACGTTGCCGGTAAACTACCCCTTTCCCTTAACCGATCTTCAACAAACTAAACAGACCTTGAGTTCTGTATAATTTAAAAAGGTATGAAAAAGAGTACTTGATTCTGTTTGAATTTACTGCAGTTATCGTTCGTCATAGAAAAAATTACCCTTGTTAAAACATAAATTGTTACAGGTAAACTACCCTATTACTTTAACCGATCTTCACCAAAACCAACAGGTCTTGAGAACTCTACAATACAGGGTTGTATGCAAAACATTATTTGATTCTGTTTGAATTTGCGGCTGTTATCGTTTGCCATAGAAAATACCCTTGTTAAAACATAAAACGTTACAGGTAAACTACCTCTTTCCCTTAACCGATCTTTACCAAAAACAAAAGGTCTTGAGAGCTCTACAATTCAGGGCTGTATGCAAATAATCATTTGATTCTGTTTGAATTTGTGGTTGTTATCGTTTGCCATAGAAAATACCCTTGTTAAAACATAAAACGTTGCAGGTAAACTACCCCTTTCCCTTACCGGTCTTCACCAAAAACAATAGGCCTTGAGAACTCTACAATTCAGGGCTGTATGGGAAAAATTATTTGATTGTGTTTGAATTTGCGGCTGTTATCGTTTGCCATAGAAAAAAATTACACTTGATTAAAAAAAACTGTTGCAGGTAAACTACCCCTTTCCCTTAACCGATCTTCACCAAAAGCAATAGGTCTTGAGTACTCTACAAATCATGGGTTTATGCAAAAAATTATTTGATTCTGTTTGAATTTGTGACTGTTATCGTTTGCTATAGAAAAAAATCTACACACACACACACTGACACTTTTCGAAAAATGACTTTTTTCCATGTTTTGAGTGTAATACAATCAGAATCTGCAATAATCTCAAACACGATTTTTTTTGCCATCACCATACTTCCATTTCCTTAAGGAACATGGAAGTAAAAACAATCTTGAAATTTTACACTACTTACCCAAAAGTCGCAAACTCAACACTGCAGAACAATACGAAATATAGAAACACAACCAAACAGCATACTCAATGAACAATTACAATTTAAATCCAATACTATTCGACACAATAATACACAACGCATACAATTCAGAATCCTGCGCCAACCCCCTTCCATCTCCACACACAACCAGTCACCAAAAAACCGTTCCAGATTACCAAAGCATCGACGCATTCCGCATTTATACCTCACTGAGGAAGGAGTAAACCACTCCGAAACGTACGTTTTAGGAAATAATGAAAAATAAGTTTTTTTACAAGTGAAAGTGCATTAAATATTAATTGTTAAAGTGCTGTGAAAGAAGTGATGATCATTTAAAATAATATTTAAATTAATGTTTCCAGATAGTGCAGTAGCTTCAAGTTTTAAAATGGGGCCAAGCAAATGTAAATACCTTATTAACCATGGACTTGCTCCCTATTTTTCTAATGAAATGAAAGACCGATTATGTCAGTGTGATGATTTTGTCGTTTCTTTCGATGAATCTTTGATTAAGATCATTCAAAAAGGACAGATGGACATATTTGTAAAGTTTTTTGATGTCAATAGAAGTAGGGTGCGTACTGAATATTTTAATAGTGTTTTTTTGGATAGACCCACAGCACAAGACCTTCTAGACAACTTCATTGCAGGAATAAATCCATTACAGCCTAAGAACATTCTCCAAGTATCAATGGACAGTCCCAATATAAATTTGAGTTTTATTAAAAAATTGGATGAAAAGATCAAAGAAGAAAATCCAGATGGAAAACATCTAATTAATATTGGTGTTTGTGGACTACGTGTTGTCAATGGTGCGATAAAAACTGGGTTACAGACGGCAAAGTGGGAAGTGGATAGCTTTTTGCGAGATGTTTATTACATCTTTAATGATTCACCAGCTCGCCGTGCTGACTTCATTGAACTTACTAGAAAATCTATTTTTCCTTTAAAACACTGTACAACCAGATGGCTTGAAAATGTGCCTTCTATTGACAGAGTTTTAAGTATTTTTGATGATATAAAGAAATTTGTTGACAGCCGAAAATATCTAATACAAAACCATTAAAAAATGTTTCTGTTCAAACCAAAGATATATTTCTGAAATGCAAACTGGCTTTTTTTAAAATGCTTTCCGAGGAATGTGAACCATTTTTTTGAAAGTTCCAAACCTCAGACCCACTCGGTCCATTCCTGTTCACAAATTTGCAAAGTCTCGTACAAAATTTGATGGAGAGATTTCTTAAATCCAGTAAAATGCCTACTACAACAACTAAGCTTTTTTCATTAGATTTACATGACAAAAAAAATTTGTGTGATGTAAAAAGTATTGATCTCGGATTTCATACAAAAAAACTTCTCAAAGAAGCCACTTCAAAAGAAAGTGATATCCTAAAATTCCAACGTGAATGCCAGATTGTGCAAGTCAAAATGACAGAAAAGCTATTAGAAAAATGTCCTCTGAAGTACAAGCCTGTCCAAGGGCTTGGACATCATTGGATCCTAGTATAATTTTTCATCAGCCAGAACTAGGGAAACAAAGATTTGGTTTTTTGCTAGAGGCATTGTACACCAATAACCAAATCACAGATTCTGTTGCTGAGAAAGCAAAAGCACATTACACTCAACTGTGCAGTGAAGCTCATTTTACCCTTCAATTACAATTCAAAATTTTTTGAATGGTGATTGTTCTTCCAGGCTTATCAATAAATAGCTCCAATCTGTTAACAAATAAAACTGTACAGATAGCCGCATATGCAGATGACATAAACATCATGTCAAGACGGATCACGGCAGCTAAAGAAATATTTATAGAGCTTAAAAACAAAGCCAAGGAAGTTGGGCTAGCCATAAATACGGATAAAACAAAAATGCTTATCCAAACAAGAAGGGACCAGGTTCATAACAACATTGAGATAGAGGAGGACACAGTTGAAGTGGTGGACAATTTCACGTATCTCGGAGTGAATCTAGCAAAGACTGGATCAGAGGAGCCGGAGATCCAAAGACGGACCACCATGGCTAACAAGGCATACTTCGCATTGCTGCCATCATTTAGGTCTGGGGATGTGCACAGGGAAACAAAAATGAAAATATATAGGACTGTCATCAGACCGGTGCTATGCTACGGATGTGAGGCATGGACAATCACACAGAAAACAGTCGACATAGTAGACACCTTTGAAAGGAAAATCCTCAGACGCATTATAGGCCCAATACAAGAAAATGGCTCATGGAGACCGAGGTACAACAACGAACTGTATCAAATATATAAAGAGATACCAGTCTCAAAATTTATAAGAATACAAAGATTGCGTTGGGCCGGACATGTTATGAGAATGGAGGATGGCAGGAACCCCAAGAGGGCTTTGCTGGGTACATGGGAGGGAACGAGACCTAGAGGTAGACCGAGGAAGAGGTGGGAAGATGGCGTTGCAGAGGACGTGAGAGACATGGGGATAAGAAACTGGAGGAGGGTTGCAGTGGATAGAGTGGATTGGAGGCGGAGATTGGTGAAGGCCAGGGCCCGACTTGGGCTGTAGCACCATAGGAGGAGGAGGATTGTTCTTCCAAGAGACTTGATGATTTTTTCTTCTTTATTACTTGGGAATCAATGTTATTCAGAATTGTGGCAAATTATTAAATTAGGACTGATATTTTCACATGGAAATGCAACAGTAGAAGGAGGGTTTTCTGTAAATAAAACATTATTAGTGGAAAATTTGCAAAAACATAGTCTTTTTGCTCAAAGAACAGTGGAAAATGCTATAAGATATCATGAAAGTATTCTTAAAGTTCCTATCACTCAAACAATGTTGACAAATGTAAGAGCTGCCCATAGGAGATATGAAGAACATCTCAAAGAGTCAAAACAGAACCAAAAAGAAGAAGAGAAGAAAATTATCCATAGAGATCAAGAAACTTGAAGAGCAGAGAAAGATGTTAAAACTGCAAGCTTTGAAAGAAGAAGACAGTATAAAACAAAAATTCAGATTCTTGAGAAGAAAAAGTTAGGCTAAATCTCCCCATTTAGAACTTTTATGATCATGGTCGACTTTATTTACCTAGGCTATGATAATTAAATTTGTATTCATGTATCTGTTAAAATTAGGTATGGAATTTTAGGCTACCTGTATCAAAGAGTGTTTTAGTTTTAAAGAATAATACACTCTCTTTGTTGCTTTTATGTTTCCTTTAGATTTTTTATGCAGTTTTTTGTGATATTGTAACCTAATAATGTACATTTATTATAATTTTTTAATTTAAGCTAATTAATTTTGTTATTGTTTTTTGTATAAATACAACTGTTTACTTTTTGGAAAAAAATAAAAAGGAGTGTGTTGGACGGCTATGGGGAAGGTGGAGGCCGATTACTAAAAAAAAATAAATATTTATTTAAATTCATCCATGATGATGGACGATTATAATGTTAAGCGTACTAAAGTAAATTTTCAATAAGATATTGTATGAATGTTTCATGCTTACAAATAAAAATAAATTTCACTAAAAACTAATATTTTAAACTGAGTAAATAGGCTACAATCATGTTTAATAGGTAATTTATATATTGAAAAATTGGTATTGTACGCAAAAAATAATGCATACACTGGTCAGGGAAAATTTGCGGATTTGGTCATGGAGAGTCAGGGAAATCAAACTCAAAATTTCAGTATGAACCCTGTACTGGTACTATATTATTTTGTTAAATATATCATATTTTATTTGCTTTTAAAAATCCTTTTTATAATATTTGAAAGGGCAAGTATCTAAACCATGTTGTTCATGTTGAAAATTTTGAAGCTTGACTAAAAGGGACTTCTGTATAATCAGCAGCAATTTATGTATTCATTCATTGTTTTGTCATGAATTTTGAAAATTTTGAAGCTTGACTAAAAGGGGCTTCTGTATAATCAGCAGCAATTTATGTATTCATTCATTGTTTTGTCATGAATTAACTGCCATATTTTCTCTTATTCATTTTTCACCCCTGTTTTTGTATCTTTTTTTATTCTCCCATAAAGTTATTCACAATGTCAATACAGTAATATGAGATAACAGTAATTCCTAGAAAAGTGTTTGTTATCATATAATGGAAGGTAGGTTTACATGTACACAGTAAACATGTTTAGTTTCCCTTTTATTGTGAAAAATTAGCTAAATTTCTTCAAGATTGTTTGAATACAGTAAACTAAATTACTGCATACAGTACTATAACTCATGTTGGCCTAATCGAAAAATTTTAGCTAATTTGCATAAATTACTAGTACTGGTATTCAAAAACAGTAACCAAGTCATTATTATTTTATAATCATCATAAACCGTTATATGATGGTAATTTCAGCAGTCTGGTTAACTTATATACTGTCCTACTGATTGGAGTGTTGGAAGCTCAAACTTCATTGAACCATTGGGAAAGGCCATGTCTGAATCATAAGATATAAGATTTAATTTTATCCTTGATTCATATTTTGTTGCAATTTAACTTGCTCTTTCAATTTTTTGTGGTGGCAATATTGTTTGGTTGGATGCTGTTGCAATTTGCTTAGTGTGCAAAATTTATACTGCAGTCTTTGTATGTATTATGCACATGATGATAATGGAATTACCGTCCATCTCTAAAATTATTTCATTTTTTGTGTATCGTTACTATAGTGCATTGTAAACTTTCGTAATATGTGCATTCTCTTCACCCAGTTCCCACCAGCTTCTGTTAGGTCATTTTGGACTTTATAATGATGAAAGGCCTCATTCATTACAAAGCAGCAGCTATCTGTTCAGTAACAATGTACGACAAAGTCCAAATGGTGAAGACAGCTAACGTAAAAAACCTGACTGAAAACAAAACTTCCTGGTCTTTCTTTTCTAATATTTTCACATAATCTTTTCAGCACCTCCAACTGACACCAGTAAAACAATATGACATTTCAGTAGTGCTTTCACAGCACATGAATTAAGGCCAGTTCATAAACTTTAATGTCAGGTGTCATATTATTATATTCATTTACACATAACACAAATTATTACAGTTAGTCAATCCGTCCATTAGGATGCCATGTGTATGTGTATGTAGTGTAGTAATATGGATAGTTCTTTTTTTCAGCAGACATTTTAGATAAAATTGGGAATTCTGTAGGTAAATTTTAACAAACATTAAGAACAGCATACTTACAGTAGTTGCATGAAGCTTATGTTTTTTTGTTTTGATTTTAAACTATAATTTCATGAAAACTTCGTTTTGTAACTTTGTTTTTTGGTCTTTCATTTTTCCATAAATACAGAATTTTGAATTTACAAATAATGTAAATGACTACAGTTTTAAGTCATACATATTCACTTAAAAGGCTGATCAGTGATGAACTAATCCATAGTGACAATACTGTTGTAATAATTTATTTTTAGGATCGGTGTCCTCTGTGCCATGATATACTGTATAAAGTAGAGTCTGAAGCAAAAGAAAATGAAGACGAAGTCAGGGATGCACAGCCGAGAGCTGGAGAAAGAAGAAGAGATACAGGAAATCTCTTGCAACCATTACCTCAAGATGATTTAGCTAGATGAAGGTACTGTTTCATTCTCCCAAATTTTTCTCTGCCACCCAAAGTCATTATCATTTTTTTTTTCCTTAAAAACTAATGGTAGCAATTTTTTTAATATTAATTATCACATTTGCTCAGTTGTAATTAAATTGTGAATATAAGATAAACTGTGGGAACCACTTCATTATCCCCACTGAAGCAACATAAAACATTTAAAATGGACTACTTTTCCTTAAAGGAAATCCCCCTCTCCAGGCCTTGTTAGGCCTGTTTGAACACAAATTGGGGTATGATAAAGTTCTCATATACATATTAACACCCATTTTGTTTGAAGTCATTAAAAAATTCATATTACTGTGAATTGATTACAGTAGAACCCCGTTAATACGCTCATCAAGGGACTGTGGTTTAAACGCTTAATAAGTGGGACAGCGCTATAGACGGGAAATGATTTGTGAGATGGGAAAACAATTTGGACACCACTTCATAGGAACAATTACAGTACTGTGTTTTATTATTACTGTATTTTATTTTACTGTATTATTATTACTGTATTACAGTATTATTTTTATTATTATTACAGTACTGTATTTATAATTACAGTATTGTTCATTAGTTACAATGCAAAATGCAAATTCTAGCTCATTTCCTATTAAAAAAGTCTTTGATTGATGTTTGTCGAGTGCGTGTACTACTGTTATGAATGATTACATTTTCTATGCAGTTTAAGTAGCTATTGACGTCACTTGATACACCGCCAGGAGTAACAGTGATACTGTATTTTCGGAACAGATTTATTGCTCCGAGAGCTTCATTTCGTGTGGGGACATTTCCTCCGCAGATTCAATTTCCTCATCACTGTCTTCATCTTGGACGGTAGCGGCAGCATGATCCGCAATCATGTCGACATCGCGGATTTCTGGTGTCACTAGACCATTGTCAACTGATACAAAATCTTCCAAGTTAACATTGTAACTTTCTTAATTTTGGTATTATTAAATCTATTCAGATTAAAACTCCCACTTACCTTACGACTTTGATCTGGCCGGATCGCATAGTGTGGACTAACCCATTTCGTTCGACGAACTCTGACGATACATATAACGAAATAAGGTTTTGAAAGAATTTAAATCTCAATTTTTTGGAAGAGAAATTATTTTTCTTTTATTGATCAGCAATATTGAATTTATACGTTTTCCATATATAGGTTTTACATGTGTCACATGTTGTGCGCCATTGCACCTTGCTTGTAACTGAACTTACTAACTATGGCTTACCTTATCTTTTCTAGTACACAAACATAAAAGGCAAACACAAATACACACAGAAAGACGCCCAGCTTTGCCACACACTCTATCATACGGTAAATGATTAAACCCTGAACATTTTAAATTACAAATTACAAACCCCAAAAGCCGGCCACGCGGTCACCGCACACGCGCATCTTCTCCCGAGAATTGGTGATTTTAAGTTATTCCAACATTATTCTTGATGATGTTTTTTCTAAACACGACCGCGGTCATATAAATTTATACTGTTTTACACTATTATATTAGTTGTTACATTAATTACAAAAATTTGTTTCTGAGCCCTGGTTGTCGGGCAGCCTGCGCAGGCGGTAGTCGACAACGAACTGCTGGCGTCTCTCAGTTCCCCACTCCGGGAGCATTTTAGTCAAGACGACGGACATCAATGCCTTCCAGTTAGTCGTCCCAGTTTCGTCCTATGCCATGCCTGTAGCTGTTGGAGTGACGATAGCAGACGATTTCGACTAGGCACTGGCTAATGTCATAAAGGTGGGTGGGACTTAAAACAGTGCTTCCGGGGGATCTTGAAGAAAACGACAAATATTATTCTCTCTAGCCATCTTGGTTTTTTGTTAGAGCGTCCTTTGAGCGTGATTGAGCAGTTGCGTATGTGCGCTACCACACACAGGTACAAAGTTCTCAGAATTTTGTGGAGGTGCAGATGCTCCGCCGCATTCCTCAACAACTGCGTCCTATTGCGTTGTTTCACTGTTCTGTTACATTGCACAATAATGCAGCTTTACCATACTTTATACCAGTCCGCCCGAAAACGAAATAAATAAAAACATAAATATATGCCCCAAACGGTTAAAATAAAGACACACAAAAATTGACCCGCTACAATACCCCCTCGATGAGAATTCTGCTGTTCATGACAGAAGAAATCTCATCGATAACCCCGAAGAGGACCGGTGAGGAACTGGTGCCAACAACCCCCTGGTTCTTAGTCTCTCGGGTACACGACCCCCCTGGCTCAGCGACCATGGACTCATCTGAACGAGATCACTGGACTTCTCTATAAGAGATCCCAACACCGAGAAATCGATCAGACTCGCACCACGGCGCACCTCGCCTTCTAACATACTACCCCCAACAATCCTCAATCCCTGGCTAAAATCATTCCAGCTCCTCCGCCGATATGGATCCCCTTTTTTGCAAGCTGGGCTGCCTTTAGCAAATACTGGGCTCACACACTCTAACATTACATAATACCCTAACACATTAAAAATAAAAATTTTCTTTTAAAATTTTTTATAAATTTAAAAAATTTAAAATTCAAAAAATAATCGTTTATCAAAAAATTCTCTTCCTCTTTTTTCTAATTTTTGTTTCAATGGCTTAACCTAAACATTTCTAATAATATAAATACATCCTTACTCTAGCATGAGAACAATTTATAGCCTACCAATATAAAGCAATACAATCAAAGAAACATCATTAATACATACACAATAAAATAATCATTACTCAACATATTCACTCGCTGGCAGGCGAAAAATCAAAAAAATTTTTTTTTTTTTTTTTTTTTTTTTTCAAAAAAAATTTAAAATTTTCAAAATTTTAAAACTCAAAAAAATTATTCATTAAATATTTATTAAATTTATTTATTAACTAACATTTATTAAAATTATTCAAATATTGGTTTGAATTAATTAAACAAACAAATCACAATTAGCTTCCTACTATACACAAGCTTAGTAGGTGTATGAACTCATCAGCTGATCATAACTAGGTCAAGTCCAAAACCCTTGACCTACATATGTTATGTAGGATTTCTGAAAACACTTTAAACATCTGTAATATCCTACCTTGAAATACAGAACATAATAAAACAAAATATTTAAAACGAACAAATATTAATATAATTAATCATCAACTTGACATTTAAATTATTTAAAATAAACACTTCTTGACTCTACATTATTTTCAAATTTTATCAAAATTCTGTCACTGGTTGAAACAAAAAAATAAACAATTATATATTCTTTATTATGAATCCCTCTTTCTTTTCAACAATCTTACTTTAATATACTGGGGGTGATGTAAATTATTTATTCTCGTTTTTCTGTATTAGATTTCTATACCTATATAAACTTTCTCCCTCTGACTCTAATATTCATCAACTCAATTATCATGACACCCAACTCTACCAAAATCTCTACTAATCAGGACACTCTAAACCCCAACTTATCATTTAACACAAAACGCCGCCTTCTCTACATATATAAAAAAATACTCTCCAACCCTTTGTACATAGGATACGTGTTTCCCCTACCCAAAAACTCATTTCCCTTATTTGGCGGCCCGGATTCTACCTAAGGCGGCCCCTTCCCCACTAAATCTATCCCTATCCCGTCCCAACCCTTGTTGCGGACTCCCCAAATACACTACCCCCTAATACAAAATTGCCATCCCCAAAAAATCTCAATCTCATTACATTACTACAAATACACAAAATAACCTCATTAACTATAAAAACAACAATATATCATTCAAAATCTACATAAATTCCCCACAACTGTGTCAACCTTAATACTTCACCAACTTCTATAACATACATTAACTCAAAAACAACATTACATCATACTCATCTCTACTATTTCACATTCAACTTTTAATTCAACTTGGACAGGTCTGCGTGTCCCATAAAACATTTATCACCCATGAATTATCTTTTATTAATTTGCATATTCTTTTTATCTTTACTTCAAAATATCTGTAGTACACTAAACATTAATTACTTGTAACATTTACAAACCACTATACCAGTGACATGGTATTGCTGATCAGCTGATATCCTAACATAATAAAAACACAATGAAACTACATCTTAAAATTGAACAAATACATGTAATACATTATCAACACTTACTTCTATTATGTTGATTGCCTGCCAGGCGTCTAATGATTGGCTTAGAAAAAAAATTACACACATAATGAAAATACATTTTATCAACAACTATATCTAACACACAACAATAAAATGATACCTTTCAAATTATAGTATGAACCTTATTTTACGAGTCTGAGCATATAATTATGTGGACAGAGCACAAGCATTTTTGATTGGATTAAACCTTGAATAAGCAAAACTGTTACGTCATAAGATTTTAAAATTCGTGACTCCTTTGCGTCACCTCCCAGCCACACACACTATTTCAGGTTATGGAGGACTGTCTCGCCCTTTCGCTTCCACAGAGACTGTATATTTTGGAGCAGGGTTTTACCTCTCCGTGTCTCTGCTTCCGCTGTTAAGTTAAAATTGGTGAACATCATCATGTTCTCGTTAATAATCATGCACCCTTAAACGGATCTACCACCTGGCTCTGCTGTTCCTTCTCGAACAGAGTGGCAGCCGCTGTTCCATAGTTTGGTGATTCCCCTTTTATTACCCCCCATCAATTTCAAAATACACCTTTACAACGATAACAGCTATGGCCAGTTATGGTCAGCGCGTAATCGTAATGTGCCCCAACCATAGCTGTTAAAGCTAAACCAATTCCACGGTCAGGGTTCGGTGAGGCCGTGACCGCCCGAAAATTTGGGGAATCACAAGTAAAATATCTTTCGTAATATTAAATTTACGAATTTATATTTAAATGACAATATTAATTTAGATGGGGTTTTAACCCACTCTAAATGGAAGCTTAACCATTAGTAACATAAAATAATTAATACAAAATCTACAACTTTCCCCCATAGCAGTTCCACACTACACTGTTATGTCCCTTCATTGAGCACCAAACTACCCCCCCAAAATTATCCCCACATCTTGTATTGATAACAAGTTCTTATGTTACTACACATTTCTTCAAAACGTTCCTATACCCACTAATACTAAAATCTAACAATTATATTTGGTCACCTAATGCTAAAAAATTTAGAAGAAAAAAATTATATCTTAAATTTAAAATTATACACATCCAAAATTATTTTGGGTTTTTTTTTTTTTTTTTTTTTTTTTTGTTTTTTTTTTTTTAAATCTATTTACACTGGAGGCTGACTAACATTCCAAAATCAAGATTAGTGCTGGTAGACAGTAACCGCCCGAAAAGTCGGGTTTCGCCGCAAAACGGATTGGCACTAGGTAGATATACTACGTGAATTCACGTCCCCCCTCTGAAACACACTACTTCCCCTCTCCTACCATTTCTTCTACCCCGCTTTCTACCGTGCGCCAAAACGTCCTGCCACAAAATTCGTCTTTTCAGACTAATCAGAAAATATTGTCAAAGGCTCCATTTTAATTTCGCCCTGGACACCAAAAAATTTAATTTGAATGCACTGCCTTTTATTTAATGCAGCCTCCATTATATACAAACACTCCAAGGCAGTGCAGGCACGTGACAGGCACACCAAAACCGCTGCACCATGAGTGTATTAAAAAATTTTAAGTCGAGTCACGTACCTGTTGGGGTCCCCCTCCCCGTTCAAATATATGTGGTTAAATTTCTATTTTGTACCAATTTTGGTGGAGCCGGACCATCGTTGTTTTCACTGCCCGAAGGAAGATCCTGCCAACCATGGCCCGCCTCCGATTTCCGCATTCCACGGCCAGGACTGGTAAGATCGTGGCCGCCCGAAAATGGGGGAGGAGCCCTTCTAAAAACATAAAAGAATAATTAAGTAACATTCATACCTTTACAAATTAACAAAATACTTATGCTGACCAAAATAATTTCAAATTTGTAGCGTTGTGCGTACCCACTATCTCCCTGGTTTCTCTATTCTGTAACACATATGAATTTTTCATTTTTATTTCCACTACCTCGTACGGCCCCTCGTACAATAAGAAAAACTTCTTGATCTCCTTATCTTGTGCACTTGATAAATCGTGTCGTCGTACCAATACCAGCTGTCCAATCTCATACTGCGTCCACTTACCTTTCATGTCATGTTTCCGTTTTCTCCTCTCACCTTTTGTCAACAGACTTTCATTGGCTAGTCTCAGCTTAACATCGTTGCTAATCGTGTTGGTTTCCGGTGGATATTCAATTAATTGTTCCAAAATCCGCTGTGGGCGCTTTCCTCGTATCAACTCGTAAGGCGTGAACCCCGTCGACTCGTGGGTGGTGCAGTTTAGCCAGTTTTCAATCTTCTGCACATAGAGTGGCCACTCGCTATGTTTGGCATGGCAGTATGTTCGAAAAATTCTGCCCAACTCCCTCATGACTCTCTCAGCTTGATTCGACTGTGGATGATATACGGCAGTGTGCTTTGGGATAATACCTTCCCATCCAAGAGTCTGGCGCCATCTTCCGCTGATGAACTGCGGACCGTGGTCGGATAATATCACCTTCGGCTTTCCCACGTTGATCATATAGTCGCGTGTGATTTTCTCGCTCAGCACCTTACTTGTGGCTCGCTTTACACTATATAGCCTGACATATTTAGAAAAAGTATCAAGTACAACAAAAATATGCATCACTCCACCCCTACCTTTCGGCAGTGGGCCGTACAAATCTACAGCTACCAAATCAAATGGTTTTTCTACTTTAATATAATTTAGTTCTCCCTCTAACCTATAATTTACAACTTTGGATTTCTGACATAACGCACAAACTCTAAGTATTCTTCGGACTCGTTTCTCCATGTTCTTAAATAAACAAGATTCCTTTAATACATTCACACACTTCCGTGCCCCAAAATGCCCGTATCTAAAATGACAGTCCCACACTATTTTCTCTATCAACACTTCAGGTATGACTAACCTCCAATCTCTCTCTCTCCCCTCTACTTTTTTAAACAAACTCCCTTTGAACACTTGAAAATATTGCTTATACCCTAATTCGTCTATACCTGATTCTATACTAGTAATTATTTTATTTTATTTATTATCAGCTCTTTGCATTACATTTATATCTTTTAATTCCTCCCCAAAAAGTTTATCTTCCCGGGATAGTCTATAAATTTCTATCTCTTTGATATCTCTACCTGTTCTATTTCTGTCTGTGTCTATTCGTGATAGTGTGTCTGGCACCCTGTTCTCTACACCCTTGATATATTCCCAAGAAAAATTATACTCTTGAAGAGCTAACACCCACCTGGTTATCCGGCTGTGTGTGAGTTTACAAGTATTCAGGAACGACAGCGCTTTATGGTCCGTCCTAATGATAGTTCTGTTACCCAGCAGATACGTTCGGAACTTCCTCACAGCGAACACTATACTGAGGAGCTCCTTTTCGGTGGTAGTGTAATTGCGCTCTGCGGCCAGCAACGTCCGGCTGGCGAAGGCGATGGTTTTATGCTCTTTTGCCTCGTCCTCTTGGTAAAGCTCCGCTCCCAATGCTATATTACTAGCGTCTGTCTGCAAATAAAATTTGTCATTAAAATTGGGATGGTTCATTAATATCATGTCTGTGAACTTAATTTTGATGTCATTAAACGTCGCTCTTTCGTTATCGCCCCATCTCCATTTCTTGTTCTTCTGTAACACTGCGCTGAGTCGTGCCGTCGTCTGTGCGTAGTTCCTCTGAAACTTCCTGTAAAAATTACAAAGACCGAGAAAACTTTGCAATTGTTTTATATTTTTTGGCTCTGGGAATGTCAAGATGGATTCTACTTTATCCGGGTTAGCACGTATTCCTGTAGGTGTTATTATAAAACCTAAAAAATGTATCTCAGTTTGCAAAAATTTCGATTTGTCCCAATTCACTGTCAAACCTCCCTGATATAACTTCCCCAACACATATTCCAAATGCTCTACATGCTCTTCAAATGTTCTGGATGCTATTAAAATGTCATCAACGTAAATAGTTAAAAAATCTAAGTTGTGTGGTTGCAAACTTTCGTCAAGACACTTGATAAAGCTAGCTACACTTGTGTTCAAACCGAACGGTAGTCTCTTAAATTGGTAATTCTTTCCATTGAATAAAAAAGCTGTATATTTTCGACTATTTGCTGCCAATGGAACTTGCCAATACCCGGCGGTTAGGTCTAAAGAAGTCATATATTGTACGCCGCTAAACTTCTGAAATATTTCTTCAATAGCTTCGGGTGACTCCCTATCTGGAATAATTATTTGATTGATTTTGCGGGCATCTAAACATAACCTAACTCTACCATCTTTTTTAATCACGACTACTAAGGGGTTGGAATATGGTGACACAGATCGCTCAATTATATCTCCGTCTAACATTTTCTCTAACTCAAACTGGACCGCTCTTCTCTTCGCATAGGGCACCGGATAACTTCTTTGCACATAGGGTGCGTGTTCCCTTACCTTTAACTCGCATTCATAGTTTCTTGCCCTCCCTGGTACATCGGCAAACACTTCTCTAAAATTCTCTACTACCCGCCACAACGATTCACGTTGAGAACTCCCTATCACGCCACCCTCACTACAAAATTTCAGTGCTCTTTCATTCCATAAGTGATCCCCATTCTCCTCATACTCTATCTTACTCTCACTACATACATTCATACTAATTTCCATGTCTTGTTTATCATTCCGATTGTGTATCACCCTTACCCCTGAAATTCTTACCGCCTCTAACACCCGTTCAAAATTAATACGGACTGGTTCCCCTTCATTATTTAATTCTAATACCCGTTTATGAAAATCAATCAACGCCTTATGTTTAATCAAAAAATCATTTCCCAGTATCACCTCAAGATTTAGTCCCCGTACAACTAGAAATGTATTATCATACCCTACCCCGTTAATTATCATGTTTAACTGTACTTGTTTCGTGACTCTCTTACTTCTAACTCCCGTAATACCTACAATCGTCACCCCTGCTACTGGTAAAGATGGAATATTTTTATTTATTTCTTTTAATTCATCTAATACATGTTCAGAAATAACAGAGATTTCGCTACCCGTATCGATTAAAGTTTTAATCTCCTTACCTTCTATGTTGATTTTCACCTCAGTCAGTCCATTCTCCCGTCTCACTGCTTCGAAGTCTTCCTCCTCCAATAATTCCTCAGATAAATCTGTAATCACAACGTTGTTTTGGTATCTATCATCCATTAGGACCCCAGAAACTTCCGGCGACAACGGTCGGGTCCGGTGTTCCATTGTCTCTCTTAGTTTCCCGCAGAGGTGCTCGCCACTGCATGGTTGTATGCTCGCTCATGCTGGTTTCCTCGCGGTTCATGAGTTTGGCCTCTCTGTGCTCCTCCTGGGCCCTCTCCCCTTCGCTGGTATGCATGCTGGTTCTGTGCGGGTGGTGGTCCCTGTCGCTGACCCGGTCTCTCTCTCCTGCATCTAAAACAAAAATTTTGTGTCGCATAATTCTCTTGTGAACATGCTGGACAAGTCCACGTGGGTCCTTGATTATTTTGTTCTCGTCTAGGGTATGCCGGTCCATTTATAGGTCCCCTCGGCGGTCCCTGATTACCTCCATTATTTCCATTCTGCTGGTTCTGACGGCGACTCAATTCTTGGTCCCGGATATTCTGAAACACATCTAAAATATTTTCTAGCTCGCTAATATTAGCTACCTCCCTTGTCATAAGTGTTATTTGCACTTCCCTTGGCAAATGCTTGCTTATATGCCTCACAAAGGATCTAAATGGCAATGGCGGTTCTAAGTATTTCGCCTCGTTAAAGATTTTCATCACATACCCTGTTATATTATTATTGGGCCCCCCGAAATTCCCTGTTCCCATGATTCTACTTCGTAACACTTCTTGATCTTCTTCCGACCAATATTTATTTATAAATGCATACTCAAAATTTTCAAAACACTCCCATTCCGTTTTATGTACTTCGGCCCATATCTCCGAACTACCTTTAAAGCATTTTAAAATTTTTAATAATCGGACTTCCCAGTTATTAGTACTGAACTTATTGAACTCTCGCACTCTGCTTATGAACTGCATAGGGTGTACTTTTTTGTTATCACAACTGAATGTCTCTAACTCAACTTCACTGCTTACGTCACGAGTCATGATTACTCGCTCGGTAACAGTGTTAACTTGTTGGCTGATGGCCTTGCTCAATTCATTTTTGACATTCATTAATTTAAGGTTATTATCACATTCAAGGTCACTTATTGTATCATGTATGGTCTTAAATTCAATCTTATAATTATGTTCTATTTCTCTTATTTTACTATTATTATTTTCAATCTGGCTCATAGCATAACCAACCTTACCTTCAGTATTGGTTTTACACTCACTTATTTGATTCTCGACAATTGTATTTATGACACTATATTGTTCCGTGATCTGTTTCTCTACTTTATTAGTTATATTATTAGTAATATCAGAAACACGGCCCTCTAATTGCTCATTTATGGACTCAGACAATTGTGATTTCATATTTTCACAACGTTCATCAATATGTTTGTCTAGTACCCTACTCAGATTATCAAATTGCACATTAATATTCTGCTGCAACTGAATATTCTGTTGTTCACATTTTATTCTCTGTTCATCTAACTTATTATTAAAGTCACTTTTCATTATATTTAAAATTTTATCATTATCATCAAAACGTTTATTTAATTCCTTCTCATTTATGTCAAAACGACTATTCATTATATTGAATTTAGTCTCAAAATTACTATTCATTCTCTCGAATTGACTGAGCATAATACTCATCATATTTGTTTCCTCTGATTGTTTACTTTTATTAATTGAAACGGGGGTCAATTGAATCCCCGAATCAGCATCTGTTTCATTTACTTGTGGTTGAGACGCAATCGGAGTGGAATGAACTATTACATTACTACCGCCAGCTGTTTCTGTAACAGCACCCGTCTCCCCCCTCAACATACCACTTTCATCCAGCGATTGCGACTCAAGGCCACTTTCACTCCTAATTGAATTTATTATACTACTTTTTTCTGTATTCTCGGACATTTTTACTTTATCTATTTTTTCTTACGTAACAACTGTCAATTAGTAATTTTATTTCAAAACTGATATTTTACCAAATCAATTTGCTTTCATAACCCTACTTCGCTATGCATCGTCAGATGTAGGCCGGTGTTAAAATAACCCCTCTTCAGTTATATTAAATCCTGGAAATCACGGCACCAATTGTAACTTTATTAATTTTGGTATTATTAAATCTATTCAGATTAAAACTCCCACTTACCTTACGACTTTGATCTGGCCGGATCGCATAGTGTGGACTAACCCATTTCGTTCGACGAACTCTGACGATACATATAACGAAATAAGGTTTTGAAAGAATTTAAATCTCAATTTTTTTGGAAGAGAAATTATTTTTCTTTTATTGATCAGCAATATTGAATTTATACGTTTTCCATATATAGGTTTTACATGTGTCACATGTTGTGCGCCATTGCACCTTGCTTGTAACTGAACTTACTAACTATGGCTTACCTTATCTTTTCTAGTACACAAACATAAAAGGCAAACACAAATACACACAGAAAGACGCCCAGCTTTGCCACACACTCTATCATACGGTAAATGATTAAACCCTGAACATTTTAAATTACAAATTCCAAACCCCAAAAGCCGGCCACGCGGTCACCGCACACGCGCATCTTCTCCCGAGAATTGGTGATTTTAAGTTATTCCAACATTATTCTTGATGATGTTTTTTCTAAACATGACCGCGGTCATATAAATTTATACTGTTTTACACTATTATATTAGTTGTTACATTAATTACAAAAATTTGTTTCTGAGCCCTGGTTGTCGGGCAGCCTGCGCAGGCGGTAGTCGACAACGAACTGCTGGCGTCTCTCAGTTCCCCACTCCGGGAGCATTTTAGTCAAGACGACGGACATCAATGCCTTCCAGTTAGTCGTCCCAGTTTTGTCCTATGCCATGCCTGTAGCTGTTGGAGTGACGATAGCAGACGATTTCGACTAGGCACTGGCTAATGTCATAAAAGTGGGTGGGACTTAAAACAGTGCTTCCGGGGGATCTTGAAGAAAACGATAAATATTATTCTCTCTAGCCATCTTGGTTTTTTGTTAGAGCGTCCTTTGAGCGTGATTGAGCAGTTGCGTATGTGCGCTACCACACACAGGTACAAAGTTCTCAGAATTTTGTGGAGGTGCAGATGCTCCGCCGCATTCCTCAACAACTGCGTCCTATTGCGTTGTTTCACTGTTCTGTTACATTGCACAATAATGCAGCTTTACCATACTTTATACCAGTCCGCCCGAAAACGAAATAAATAAAAACATAAATATATGCCCCAAACGGTTAAAATAAAGACACACAAAAATTGACCCGCTACAACATCTCCTAACTTCTCCCGTACAGCAGCCCAATCCTCGTCATTATCAATTGTGACAGGGGCATTTGTTTCACCGGGTGTTACACCATGTCCCTAAGAAATTTAAAAAAGAAAATTAACCCCCTGTCGAAACAAAACAAGTTTTATACAGAAGCTCGATAATAGCCTAATCTAACAATATTTAGAATCTTACCTTAAAAAAGCCTGCTTTATTGAAGCAATTGGCGATGATCTGCACATCAAAACCCTTCCCATGCAGCGGAGATGAAATTCATTGTGTCCAATAAGGTGATGCGGTTTTCGGCTCCACTGTCGATGCACTGCAGATATCATAGAACAACACACTTTCGATAAAAAATGCTTGAGCACTTTTATGATCCCCTGGTCCATTGGTTGGAGTTTACTGGTTGTGTTGGGAGGCAGGAATGCTAGTTCTACATTTTTCAGATTCACATTTTTCGGGTGAGCTGGACAGTTATCGACAAAAAGCAGGATTTTGCGATTGGTTTTTACCATTTTTTGGTCTGAGTCTTTGAGCCAAGTGACAAACAAGTCACCAGGCATCCAGGCATGTGCTTGATTTTTGTATTCACAAGGCAGTCGTTTAATGTTTTTAAAACATCAAAGGTGACTTCCCCAACATTAACAGTGGTAATTTTTCAGATCCATCGGCATTTGCAGCAACAAGCACAGTTACCCTTTCTTTGCTTAATTTGCCACCGTGACATTTCTCCTCTTTGAACTCATATGACTTGTCGGGCATTAGCATAAAAAATAATCCACATTCATCCGCATTAAACACATCGCGCGGCGCATAATTATTAATGAGCCTAGGTAGCACTTCACTTTGCCAGTCATTTACATCACTGTCACTAACTGACTCTGATTCACCACTGATTTGCCGATACATGATGTCATGCCTTTGCTTGAATCTATCAAGCCAACCATTCGAAGCAGAAAAGTCTGTTCAATTTCCCTGCTATTTCTCGTGCTTTCTCTTGTATAATTGGGCCACTTAATGGAATTGAACCATCACGGGATTGGTGAATCCATTCAATAACAATTTCCTCAATGTCTTCATATTTCCCAGCTCTCACTTTCTTACGTTTGCAACCACCCTTCACTGCATCGGTAATAGCATCCCTATTTTTTATTATTCTTAAGCGGGATGAAGGGATTCCCACAGATTCAGAAAAATCCTTTTGATTCAGCGTAGAATTTTCGTCGTACTTACGGAGGATTTGTAATTTTTCACTTGTAGAAAGAGATTTCCGCTTTGCCATTTTTGCACTAATTGCAACTGCACTGCCAAGAATTCAAAGAACGACTAAAAAGAAAGGACAGAAATGTACTGTATTGACAGGGAGACTTTTGAGTGTTAAATTCCTTTCATGCAAAGGAAAGTACCGTTAGGTATAATTCCCGACACTGCTGGCCGGAGGGTTTCTTCAGGTAGATGGTGGAATTCCTTATGTCTACTCGGGGTGTAATGACCTTCAGTACAGTCAGAGCAACAATTTCTTCACCACGCTTTTAAAACATCTCAAATACACTACTGTTTCACAATTTATACACAATTTTTCCTCATTTTCAACCGGGAAAAAGCGCTATAAGCGGGACTTGGAAGCGTTATAAGAGGTTAAACATTCAGGGACCGTATAAAAAGAGCGTAATGGACGGGATAGTGTTATAAGTGGGAGCGTAAATACGAGGTTTTACTGTACTTCTTATTGGATAACTACAATTGACTCTCCACTTTCTTAACATATTATGTTGTAACATACACAGACATTGTGTTTCTGTATAGTGCCATGTATACAAATACAGTTCTTGGTAGTTGTGTTCAAACAAAACCAGACCTTATAGTACCAAAACCATCCTACACATTTCACATTCATTCAGTTTCATAGCAACAGCTGATGAAAACAGTGCATGTTAAATTGTATTAGTTGGTAACAAGATTATACAAAAATTCCATTGTGTTTAGAGTAAAGATTTAAAATGAATTTAATAAAAAAAATCACAAAAATATGACATTGTAAAACTGATAATATGAGAAACCTTATGCAACACATTGTGAGTTTTTAGTAGCTACAATTGTCTCAGCCATTTTTTTATTTCACTTGGAACATAGATTATTTTAAAAGCCATTACAGGCAACATGGGTAACAAAATGAAATACAGCACACAACATTTTAAACAAGACACTTAGAGTTTTGTAACAATGCAATTTTTACTATATCATTTAGAAGCTACAGCATTTTAAGTATGAGGTGTGTTCAGAAAAGACCAAACTTTTCCAACAAAAACCGTATTAATGTACTTACAACTTTATGCATGCTTATGCCCTTCAAAGTATTCCCCCCTGCTGGCAGTGCACCGCTCCCAGTGTTTCTTCAAATTCTGGAACTATTCCTGGAATGCATTTTTTGGAATGGCGCGCAGCTGTTCTTCTGTATTTTCTTTATCTCTGTTGTTTCAAAACGATGTCCTTTCAACGTCACTTTCAGTTTTGGGAACAAGAGAAAGTCGGCTCTGGAGAGTAGGATAGGTGGGGCAGAACAGTCGTATTGTTTTTCGCCAGATAATCGACAAGGAGTGCCACGTGAGCTGGTGCATTATCATGTTCTAACACCCAAGTCTGTTCTTTCTGCAGGTCTGGGCTCTTCTTGCATACTGCTTCCCTCAAACGCCTTAAAACTTCCCTGTAATACTCCTTACTTACTGTCTGACCATGTGGAACCAATTCATGATGAACCAACCCTTGTTACTTTACAAATATATGAATTTTTAATAAATTTTCAGTTACCCCAAAATACCACCTACCTTTGATATTCCTTCTCTTATCCAGAAACCCCCAGCATCCGTTAAGCGAGGATTTAAATGACGCAAACAGATAGAGGTAAAGTTTTAATAAATTACACTACACCTGGTTATTGTGAAATCGACATTAGTTTTATTGTCACTTTTGTTTACTTTTTTATGAATGCAAACATATTACCCTCTTTATATGGGTAATAAACAAGTCCTTACTGGACATACATAATTGGTTATAGTAAAAACTAATAAAAACTTATGCTATTGGACTCGCCAGTACCTATTATTCTTTCGCTCCCTCTCTCACATACATTTTCCCCACCAATTCTATATTTGAGATCTCATTTCTTAAATAAAAAAGATTTATAAAAGGATAATTGCATCAAAAGGCTGATCGATCTGTTTCTGTCCTTTACCGCTGTATTTGTTATTCCACGTGGCAGTTATTCCTCAGACGCACTTTCCTTTTACACTAGTTAAAAAGGTCCGAACCGTTTTTCAATGTTGAATTTATTTGTCATTCACTGTCGACACTTGTTGATATTGAAATTTACTTTGTTTGAATCACATTTGTACTGTCTAAAGTTAAAATTTGTTTGTCTGCGGACTTTAGTTGTACAGAGACCCGGCCGGGATCAGATTTCAGTTGAAACAGAAGGAGCTGGCATAGAGAGCGGCCAATATAAAACCTGGTCACGTGGTATTCCCCTCCACAGAATGTTCCCCGCTGGCGAAATTATACGTCTCAACGGCACCAAGACCACATTCCGATATCATAAAGCGAGGGATTGTTCCATGACGTATTTGTGACATCCTTTGATAACTAAGATTTTGTGCCCGTATATGGCCATGGCGAGGGCTGTTTCCGTTGATTCATCGATTGGTACGGCTAAAAATAGCTGTTGACTCAGCCGCACGTGCTGCACGCTTCTACGTCGCCAGTTGAATTTGATTCGCTTTTACATGACTTGTGTTATTGCCCAATATCGAACAATGATTAAAAGTGGTTTTACCCCATTCTGTACAGTTACAATACCCCCTCAACGAGAGGTTTTATGCCGAAGCATAAAACTCTCGTTGACATAACCTAAAAGGATCAGTCCGGATATGGCGCCTTAACCCCCTGACATTTTTTATAAACCATGGGTAACTTACCCCCCTGATCCAGTGACTGCGGTCGCACCTGCATGACTTTACTGGACTTCTTGTTAAG
Organism: Magicicada septendecula; assembly: GCA_034769895.1. Lineage (NCBI taxonomy): Eukaryota > Metazoa > Arthropoda > Insecta > Hemiptera > Cicadidae > Magicicada > Magicicada septendecula. Next base: position 441,764,678 of record CM068373.1, on the reverse strand, counting down.
ACCCCAACACCGCAAAGCCAGGCAGGCACTAGGCGCCCCAGCCCTGACACGCTGGTCAGCACAGGGTCGCCCCACAGTATCACTAGATGCTGAAACAAATTACAATTATTACTAATTGGCCTTTCATTTTCCAGATCCTGAACTGATTTGTTTTCCTTTTAATCGTACTGGTTAGCCTTTTTATGAAGTACTGGCTTTCTTAACTAAATACACACATTATAGGTTAACAGAACTCCTTAACCTAACATAATATTTTTTAATTCAATCATTTTATTTGAAATTTTTAACTTCCTATTACTCTTTGATTTAAACATCTCATTTTATCTCTCAACTTCTGTGATTTTTTGTTCATTTGCTAATGCGAACTCTATACAATACAAAACCTGGTTATACAAAAATCAAAAATTATACAATACAACTAAGACAGTTAAGCAAATGTGTATTTTAACACTATATTATTACTTGTTATTGTGATCTAATCATCACTCTTATTTTTCATTTTAAATTCCTCCTTCCACACACACTATTACCCCCCCCCCTGAACTGTAGCGCCCAGTTGCCTCCACAAGGACTGAAGCGGAAGGAGTGAACACTTTTCTCTTTTCTTTCTCCCTATCCTGCTTTGGCGTTTTACAAAATTCGGCATTACTGATATCCCAGATACCAGTAATCCTACTTAGTTAATATTTACACTCCCTTAATCGGTCTATCACCCATACATAGGTATATACCCGTGTTCCAAAGTTATCTCATCTTAGATTCCCCTGATCTTACCCCCAGTTGTATTTCTAAGTTCACCAATTTAGAATATTAAGCCAAATCCACGGTCAGGGTTCGGTGAAATCATGACCGCCCAAAATCGGGGAATCACATTTACCATATATCTTATATGGTTTATTTTTACACTTACATCCTATATTCATATAAATACTTTGTTTTCTATAATAACCATAATAAACACTCAAAATGAACATTACCATTATTACATTAACATAAACATCTCAACTCTAAATTTGCAAAAAAATTACAAAAATTCCAACTTTAATTTCAATTTTCTATTAAATTTTTCAATTGTTACATAATACCTTCTACTCTGAATTTCTATTTCATATCTCATCTATCAATAAACGAGTGACTCCCTTTCAAAAATAATAATCTGTTTTATCTACTGGCATTTAGACCTAATCCCACTCTCCCTTTCATTCTTTATCAACAACTACCAACGATTTAAATAGGTTGACACCGACCTCTCAATAATATCTCCCTCCAACCTTTTCTCTAACTACTTGAACCTCTTCTGTCAGAATAGGGCACCTTATAACCTTTTTGTACGTAGGATGTGTGTTCCCTTACCCTTATACTCACGCCTTTTTTAGTTCCTGGACCTGTACAGGTAACTCCGCCAACCCCCTTTAAATTTTTTGATGACCCGCCACAACGCCTTACGTTGGGGACTCCCTACACCTCTACCCTCACTACAAAACTTATATGCCCTGTTCTCCCGTATTCACTATTTACTTTCATTACTCCCTTTCCCTCTACATACATTCACTCTCGCTTCTGTGTCCCTGCTATTTACCCGTTTTTGTATCATTTTACTCTTGAAACCCTTCTTGTGTCTAACAATTCATTGAATAACAGTTCATTGAAATCAATTACCACTTTTACAACCCTTTAATTCATTTACTTTCATTATAAAATTTCATAATTACATAAATCAATTCATATTGTAGCATGACAGATGATCCACTTAAATAGATTACCATATGATCATTAGTAAAAATCAATTATATGGAATATCCAGAAAAATCCAGATGAGAACCAAATAAAAATCACAATAAATTACCACCGTAACAAGAAAAAGTAAATATAAAGAAAAAACTCTGCAACAAAAATAAATGTACAACAAAATAAAACCCCAAAAAACTAAAATTAAAATAAGAATAATACCCAGGTAGGATAGGAGTACCCCCAGACCAAATAAACGAACCAGAATAAACAAGAATAAATAATACTGAAGAAACCAAGAATGAAGAAGGAAGATATCCAGAACAAACCAATATACCTAATGAACAGGGACAAGTTTGAAGATAACATGTAATAGAGGAAGTAGAATACGACCAATACCCAAAGGAAACCCAATAGGGAGAAAACAAAAACCCCAAAAGAAAGTAAATGTCACTGTAGAAAGTATAACACCCCAAAAATCCAGAAACTCGTGTAAAATAAATAAAAACAAAAGTGTTTAAAGTGTTAAGTAGAAGTGCACCCAAGAAAGTTATTGTATAATTAATAAAGACAAATCTTAACAGTTCCCCCATGATTAAACAATTTGATATTATAAAACTATGAAAATGACTAGTGATAGTATCAAGAAATAACAGGGACAAGTGCAAGTTATTATGTTATAATAAATAAACTTTGAGAAGGTACATTAAATACTGTGCCTTTAAATAACTTTTTAAGTGTTTTAATATAGTATCATGAGTGCTATTTAATAAAATAGTATGGTGAAAGAGCAATGACTACTCTTTCTAATAAAATGCCACTATTTATATGATAACATTCAATGGAGTGAATAATATAAATAGAGAGCTGGGAGTTAATCCATAAAGTGACAAGGGATACATCCCTAAAGTTAAGGAAAAACAGATAAGACTGTACTCAAATAGTTTTAAGAAAGTGTTAAAAGTTAATGGAACAGAGATGTTAGGTTCCAATTACCATAAATGAACTCTATGCATAAGGTTTGGAAATAGAGATTAATTCTTATATTTATAAAATGTTATTGTGTTTAATAGTTTGAATTAGGAATGCAATGTCTGAATGTGGCTATCATTCTTATATAATAAAATGTTTTTAGGAGTTACTGTAAGTAATCAGTACAAAAAAGGGTATGAATTTAAATACCATATTTAATGTCAAATAATTGTTATGTTTTAATTGTTTGAAGTCAATACTAAATGTTATTGTAGTAAAAGAAGGAATTATTAATGGATATTATATTAGAATAGAAGGTCAGAAAAGGGTATAAACTAACTGTATAATTAAAAACTTTGTAGGTAACAACAGATAAAATCTAGGCCAAATAGTAAATCTAACTTACATTATAATTGACAAATCTAGTCCTATAAACCAACTAAACTGATGAAATTTATGCAAGATAAACCCATCACATAGTAATACAATGTAATTTATACTTTAAAAAGATATTATCAGAAGATAGGTAAAATTATGAATAAAAATGAAATGTATTAACTAAAATTTCAGAAGAGGAGTCATAGATAAATGAATTATATTTAAAAACAATAATTAGTGGACAAAATTGCAAGAAATTAAGGAAAGATAAACAATTATATCAATCTGAGATTCAGTATAATAATAATTATATCAGATAAAATGGCTAACATTTGGACAAGGACAGGAAACAAAAATTTAAGCCTACTTTTCCAAAATGAAAGAAATATAACTTTTTTAAATAAAAACTTTGTAAAACTATATTAATTAGTATCAAAATAAGCAAAATAGATTAAAGAAACCGAATATGTATTTAGTATTTCATAAAATAAATAATAACGAAAATATTTTCAGTGATATAATGTATTTAATAAAGATGTATCGGAAGCCAAGGCAATTTGAAACAATGTATGATGTATATTAAATTGGCTAAGAATTTCAGGAGACGAAGGAAATGAGAACAGTTAATTATTATCCGTTTAAGCGAACACTTGAACGAGGTTTTGCTCCGTTTAACCTATGTAAGAAGCATAAATGGCATGCGATACATAAATCGAGTTCAGTGAAAATTTATAACTTTTCTAATTTTGATTTTTAACTTGAGAAGCAGTGAACACAAACAATAAAACAATTAAACTACAATAAAACAGAACCACATAGGCCTAAATTATTGAATTAACACCACCACAAATAATTATTACGGACAAAACAAAAAGGGTTAAGTACGACATATTTAACCAAAGTGAAGTAGACATAATCACACACATTTAAACAAAGTGAACTAAGAAACACTGCACCAGGAACACTCAATTAACTCCAGAACGAATATCCACAATTGCTGAAATGAGGAAACGGTGAAAAGGCATCTTTATTGCAAGAAATATTTGTCGAGGTGACTGACGTTAACCTATGCAGTCTTCAGTCAGCCATTTTGTTTTCCCATCATCCTATGCGAATTGGCACAAATGAACATCGAGTCTTCACTGGTTCGAATATTATAATATATAAACTTTCAATATTGATTAATAACCTTGTAATTGATAGTTTTAAGACTTTTAATTGTAAGTGTTATACTTTCATGGCCCTACCCTTCTCTGGCTATTCATAAAATAATCGTTAAAAGAACAAAATATTATATACACTATTCATGTAAATTTTTTATCGACCGGCCCTGAGTAACGAGTCGATACTGTTGTCAATAATCGATTAACCATCGATCTTTCTAATAATTGTTAATAAATAATATAATTCTGCAAATTGGTTGAAATTTAATTTAAATATAATTAAAAATAAGTTAAATCAAGATCACGGACTATCCGAAGGGCGGTATTTACTAAGGAATAAGGAGCATATTGAAGAAGAAGAAGAAGAAGAACCGTCTATCAACTAGTACCGGAGTTAACTATATTAACGCAGGAGTTATTCAGAGAAAGGGACACAACATAAACAACCATAAAATAATTAAAATTTTTACACAATACAGTTACGAAAATTATTTATTAATTACATACAACAAAAAACACGAAAACAAATATTTTTCAGAAAACAAAATTTTTTATTTTGAAATAAAAATTTTTTTATTTCAAATTTTAATATTATTATTATTTTGTACAATATAAATTTGTTACAATATTCATAATCAATTTTCATTATCATAACACTCAATCAAAATTATTAACTTTGTTGATTACATAACATACATACAATGCACCTAACAACAACATAACCTTAACACAATACATTTAACATCAATACCAATTTATCTACAATTTTCGTCATATCATGTCATTATCTACCAATCTCATTACATAAGTTAGCCAAGTAATTACCATAAACTAAAATAATTAAATGTTCATTCACTATATCTCTAACCACCATCATCAAAATTTAGTCTGATTTTCACATAACAATTTTCATTCTTATTTACATACATTGCGTTCTTATTTTTAATGTAATGCCCCGTTAACTCTGTGTTATTCAATATACCGTAATAATCTGTCGGATTATTCCTTATTATCATCATCTCATAAAATTTGTCAACATTAGTTATTTTTGTCCAGTCTCCCTTAATATTATTCGTTATCCCCAGGTAAGTTATGATATCATCATATTCATCTACTACAGCAATTACATTGCAAAGTAATTGCTTATCACTGACAGTGGTATCATCAACATTTACTGCACAAGGTAAGTCTTTCGTATAGTCTACTCCTTCCAATTTTAACCTCGTAACTAACCCTTCATATCCTCTACTTAACCTGAATATCTCTATCACTCTCTCACTCTCTTTATAATTACTTTTCCAAACCCATCTCACACTTTCACTCCTCGCAGAGGGCAATACAACTTTGTTACAACACCATCTAGCCTTACCAGATGCACAAAAAAATCAAGGGACAATTATTTGTAGACCATACGTCTCTCAAGTACACTCGTGAAGCATTTTCTTCACCCACAACCACACCACGGGAAAAATTTACCCTCTGCAACCCTTCTACCTGTAAACTCTGTTTCCACTCTTTCTCCAATTCATCAATACTAATTACTACTCCGTCAATCACTTCTACTAAATTTACACTCTCATCATCACCGCTATTACCCACCGTATCATCCATCTTTCCACCCCGTTTAGATACCCCATTTTCACATACATCTTTATTATTATTCAACATTACACTTATATTAACCTCAATTACCTTGTCAACCACACTTTCATTATTTATGTTCTCATCTGCACTCAACTCATTATCATTATTATTATTTTTGCTTTTAAAATCGCTTACCGGTTTTAATTCACTTTCCCTACTCTCTCTTATTTTTCTAATTTCACTGACCTCATCTTGCATTTGTTTTATGACGGTACTAAAACTTTCATTAATTTTGCGCATGATATCACTCTTTACTCCATTGAATCGAGTATTTACCTCGTTAATTTCACTACTTATTTCATTGAACTTTGCATTTTGTCATTTAATTTGACATTTACTTCATCAAAATTACTCCTTAGTTCATTGAACTTTACATCAAACTTACTGTTTTGTTCATCAAATTTCGCATCAAAACGGCTATTTATTTTATTGAAATTTCTTTCACTTTTAATGCTTTGTTCGGTTAACATCGCTTGTATCGTTTCAAACATTTTATTGTCATCAGATTTTTTACTTTGGATTGGCGTTGAATGACTTACGTCATCCATTACTTTGGACTCGGTCAAACTGTCTGTATTGACCACAGTAGTTGACTGTGATTCTATTTCGTTAATGACCGTTACGTCAGTCAAGCTGACTACCTCCTCATTACTATCCATGTTTTACTTATTTTTTAAATTAAAATATGTATTACAGTTCAACTTAATATTGAGATAACTATGAGTGTTTACTTTTAACCAAAAAAAATTTTTTAGACCACGTGTTTTATGAAAATCTTAACCTAACATTTTAACTTCCGCTTTTTCTCATTCTGTTCCCGTTCATTCAATCCGGACTTATTCCACGTAAATTTTACACAGAAATCCTGACGTCACGGCACCAATTGTTACTTTACAAATATATTAATTTTTAATAAATTTTCATCTACCCCAAAATACCACCTACCTTTGATATTCCTTCTCTTACCTTTATCCAGAAACCTCCAGCATCCGTTAAGCGAGCATTTAAATGACGCAAACAGATTGAGGTAAAGTTTTAATAAATTACACTACACGTTATTGTGAAATCGACATTAGTTTTATTGTCACTTTCGTTTATTTTTTATGAATGCAAACATATTACCCTCTTTATATGGGTAATAAACAAGTCCTTACTGGACATACATAATTGGTTATAGTAAAAACTAATAAAAACTTTATGCTATTTGACTCGCCAGTACCTATTATTCTTTTGCTCCCTCTCTCACATACATTTTTCCCACCAATTCTATATTTGAGATCTCATTTCTTAAATAAAAAAGATTTATAAAAGGATAATTGCATCAGAGGGCTGATCGATCTGTTTCTGTACTTTACTGTGTGAAGGTACTTCTCTTTACCCTTTTTAATAAAATACTACACTCATTATAATACTCACCGCTGCCAGAATTTTACTTACCGTCATCGTCCCCATTAAACTTACCTTAAAAGAAACTGCCCAGGTCGCCACGATGTTTTTTAAGGTTATACATCGAAACCTTCTACACTCTTGCCCTTATAAAAATCCCGCTATCTGGACTACCCTTAAAAATTCAGAAAACCTCCGAGACGTTAGACGAGTTTGTAAGCACAGAATAGGAAATGGTTATGGCGTAATAACTACACTAATACATGTTTATAGGAAAACGGACCCTTTAGACCCTATAGTTTATTCTATCTAAATTACTTTTTTCATCTTTTGAATATGAGAAACAAATTAAAAAAACAGACATAAAACCAAACCCTTACGTAACATTTTTTAACTCTAATTTACTTACAGATTCTACTTCTAACTCTTAATTTGTATAAGACGAACCCAGCTTTTTTCTTACACACACACTCTCATTCCGTTTTTTCCAACCCTTTATAGAGATCTCTTTCAATTTGTTTTTAAAATAATTTAAATGTATTAAGTTGCATATAGTTACTCTGTTATTGGTTTTCGGCCGAACACACGTTACACTTTTTCCTTGTTATTTCATTGTTGCGCCACTACGTCCTCACTGACTTTCACTTATTGCCGAACTGTTGAGTTTACATGATTACAAGTTTAGTCAAACCGCGCTCCGACGCCACCACGCGGTTTACACTGTCTTAGTACTACATTCCCCTGTAATTTGTGTGGGCGAGGTGAAAACTGTACCCAGTCGGCGGACGCACAAACGGCCCGCGTCCGAGGTGTTAAGATGTTATTTTCCAACTGCCTGACGCTCTGATGTGCGTCCGTGATGCTCACTTCCGCCAGCTCGAGCTGTGATTGGCTGAGGCGCTCACGTGGCCAGTCTAACTAGTCACATGTTCAGTTTGGTTGTTGAGTTTGGCGTCGAGATTATCGCCAACGGCGCACGGGCGCACATTTACAGTCACATTCCATTGTTATCGTTTTGTGCCTTGCTCTGACTGGCACGGATTTTAATACAGGGTGTCCAACAAGCATGTCTGAGTGACCGTAAAGGATGTCCAAACCAATCAGTTCCAAACACTTTATAAATTGGTGAACTTTATACCCTTTAAAATAGCCCCGTTACAACCGCTGTCTTTGTTATTCCACGTGGAAGTTATTCCTCAGACACACTTTCCTTTTACACTAGTTAAAAAGGTCCGAACTGTTTTTCAATGTTGAATTTATTTGTCATTCATTTGTACTGTCTAAAGTTAAAATTTGTTTGTCCGCGGACTTTAGTTGTACAGAGACCCGGCCAGGATCAGATTTCAGTTGAAACGGAAGGAGCTGGCGTAGAGAGTGGCCAATATAAAACCTGGTCACGTGGTATTCCCCTCTCTGCAGAATGTTCCCCGCTGGTGAAATTATACGTCTCAACGGCACCAAGACCACTTTCCGATATCACAAAGCGAGGGATCATTCCGTGACGTATTTGTGACGTCCTTTGATAACTAAGATTTTGTGCCCGTATATGGCCATGGCGAGGGCTGTTTCCGTTGATTCATCGATTGGTACGGCTAAAAATAGCTGTTGACTCGGCCGCACGTGCTGATCGCTTCTACGTCGCCAGTTGAATTTGATTCGCTTTCACATGACTTGTGTTATTGCCCAATATCGAACAATGATTAAAAGTGGTTTTGCCGCATTCTGTACTGTTACAACCCTTTCCAATCAAGAAACACCACCAACATCACCTTCGTGTTTCACCGACTCATCTGGGCTTTTTTTTGGTCGAGACAATCCTTTTCCCACTCACTGCGAAGACTGTGCCTTCGTATCCATAAACCCATCTCTCGTCCCCTGTTAATATGTTTTTGATGAAGTTTTCATTACCATTGGCATGGTCAATCAATTCCTGACTGATGTTAACGTGATTCTCTTTCTGATCATTGGACAACAAACACGGCACAAATTTTGCTCAGATGCAATCTATGTTCAGATTTCCTGTTAAAATTTTGTGGCATGAACCCACGCTGATACCCAATTCCTCAGCAATCTCACGTACAGTTAAACGACAATCTTCACATATCATAGTGCAAACTTTATTGATTTTATCGTCACTTATTGACGTTGAAGGGCAACCAAGTCTTGAATTTCATTTGTTGATGTTCTTCCCGCTTTGAAATGAGTAAACCAGTCATATCACTCCATTCGGCTCATACAATCATCCCCATATGCTTGCTGAAGCATTTCGAACATTTCTGTAAACGTTTTATCAAGTTTAAAGCAAAATTGTATGCAAACACGTTGTTTTTCCAGCTCTTTCATTTTCACTATGGGAAAAATTCACCAAGAGGTTAGAACGTGTATTAATTTCAGCTGCTGTAGCGAGAATCATAACAATGGTAGAAAGAAGCGGAATATTGGATGATGTTTCCAAAAGTTGCCACTTGTTGGAGCACACTCTTTGCATATACCGCCATTGTATTGTGAAAGTTTGGTCTTTTTTTGAAGACACCTCGTATACGCAAAAAGGTTGGCCCAGGCTAAGGACAGCCATTTTAAGGGCCCAGCATCAAAATGTTAGGCACTTGTAAAAAATTACACTAACCATACAGGTTTTTATATATTGTACTTGTTTCTAACTGTGATAATAATTTTATGATTTTGTGTTCCAGGTACTACACTATTTGGCTGCAGTATATTATAAAACATCACTAACCAGTCAAAGAATTACCTAAACATTCACGGCTAAACAAAGACATTTAGAAAAACTGGAAGAAGAAACATTAATTTAATGTTATATACACCTCAGATATAAACAAAGTGATATTTGAATAAAAAAATAATACATATTGTAAATAAACAATAAATAGAAATAATAAAACTTAGACTGTAAACATGTTTATTATTGCATGTTTCATCATTGTGAAAACGAACCAAGCACATTTTTATGAAATGTGCATTATATTTCTCTCTCAGAGTGGAGTGTTTTTAATTTATTGTTTTTGATATTAATACGTTAAATATGTGTGTCTGTTAATTTAAGATAAAATTTATTTCTTATTTCAGTAATCAGATGTTTTTATTACATTCCTCCCTTTAGAATACTGAGTTGATGTAAAGTAAAATTCTGTTATATAGCATACATACACTAATAACACAGTTATGTAATTTCATAGCTATATAGCCTAATTTTTAAATTCAGATAGTAATTTTAAAACAATATCATCTTTAGTTGGTTTGCTTCCTGCTAATACAATGTGTAAAAATTGATTTGAAGAATTTTAAATAAAATCATAAGAATATTGTGTTATTCATAGGTACGAGAAGGGAAATTAAAATTGTTTAATAATAATTGTTAAATTGTAATTTATTTATATTTGTGAAAATATAATCAGGGGTTACTTGAATGTGTTACCTAATTAAATCTCGTATATTACAGAGGAACTTTAACATTAAAACAAACATTTTTATGATTGCCAGTAATTGCTTATGACAAACGGTTAACATACTGAGTGATCAAAATGCACCTATTTCAGTTTCAAAAACTTTGTATTACAGTTTATTTTTTAGTGTAGTATGTGTGTCTGAAGAATGAGTAAAATAAAATGTTAAATCATACTTTTATCGTTGACATAGCTTGTTACTGAACATTTGTAAAAACATTGTTTAAAAAAGAACTTGATATATTTTTTAAGTATTTCTAGCCAGTATTAAATATATAAATATTTATTTACTAAATGCCTTATGTACGAGAAAGTAAAGTATACTTTTATTTCTTTGAAGTCAATCATAATAACATAATAGATAATAGTGTTGTATAATGTGTGTATAAATAAACTTATAATGTTCATTTGTAACACTTGTTTATTATTTTCATAGAATAAATGAGTTTTGTTAAATAATAGAACACTGGGAACTCATAAGATTCAAATGCGTGTACTTAAAAAAAAAATATAATAGCAATAAAAATAAAGTTTGTACTCATCAGAACACAGTTTTAAGAGAGAAAATGTTTTGAATGTAGTAAATGCTTTGTTCTAAACAGGCACATGTACTCACAAAAGTGTCTGAAAATAAAAAATGTTTAAAATTATGTACATATTAACTGTATTTAGTTATATTTATAATAAATAGAAGCATTATTGTTAATGCAACATACACTGTGTAGTATTATAAAATGTCCAATCACCATATTTACGATATATTCCTACAAGTATTGGGGAGAGTGCATAATAATTTTTTCTAGGTATGATATTACATTTGATATCATAAACATTCAAATTAAACAAGAGCTCAAGAAAAGCAGCTGAGTTGGTTAGGGCGTATGAAACGAACTAATGTGATGATGCCGGGAACTTACATGTACACACACACACACCTAAAGAGGATACGTGGAGATGTAATCGTTCAATTAAAGAAGAGAAGAAGGAATTAATCTCTGAAACTACTTTTTTGCTTACCTTCAGACAGAAGATTCCAAAAACACCAAACGCCTCAGGCTCACCACCACATTTTTATAGCAGGAAATGTGGAAACCGTATCACTTTCCCCATGAAAAACAATTTAAAAATAAAAAAACTCTCCCTCACTGAAAATTCCAAGGCCGTTTAGACGAACTTATGGAACGCAGGTCATAGGTTAGGTAGATGACATAAAAATATTTTAACACATATTTTACCCAAATTTATTAATACCCAAATGGAAAATACGTTCATTGCTATAAATTTTACAAGTTAATATGTTTTACTCAATGTGACCTGTGTTTTAAACTGTTAACTTTTTTTAAAACTGAAAATTTAGTATTTCATAATGATTTCACAATTAGCGCAGCCTCCTTGAGTCACTGCCCTGGCCGTTTGACTGTACTGCTCGGCGTTAAAATTGTGACTGCCCGACGCCACGCCGAAGCGTCCTACCCCCACCTCTCTTCGTGTTCCAGTGCTAATCCAAGCGCATTGTCCAGTTGGCTAATGCAACGCTCCAGGAATGTGTGAAATCGCTCAAAAGTCACGTACACTTGCCGATCGCTACAACACTTCCCATACCAAAAGTCACGTACAACAAATTCCACGCTCGCTTTCTGAGGTCTCTCGCACACGAAAATACGTTTTTGTAATGCTTAAGGAAATGTACCATTACAGAGATTACAAAGATAATATTAAATAGAGGATGAACAGTAACACAAGGAGTGTACTACCCAATGATACAAAAAATTTGTAAATTTGTGTACGTAGATAAAAAAAAGAAAGACAGATATTCAGTACAACACTGAAAGCTTTTTGCACTGTGTGTGTGTGTGCGCGCGCGTGCATGCGTGTTGTACAAGTAACAATATGTAGTTGAACGAGCAGAGTGATTTCTCAATTTCAACTCAACCATTTGGCATTTTCCTGGCTGTTTTCGGTATTTCTCGTGATAACTTTTGAACACATCAATCAATTTTTATAAAATTTATACATATATGGCATACTTGCACTCCACAGACCTCATTTGTTTTAAGATTGATCCCCAAAAATATGAGGCAGGAGACAGTGGCGTACGCAGAAATCAATCTGCGCGGGGGGGGGGGTCAACTTTAGTCCATATATTAGCCTACTCTTTAAAGTTTTTTTTTTTTTATTATTCAGGATATGAAATTAGGAACATTGTTAAAATTATTGTTTTATTTATCGACTGATATCTGCAAGAAAGAGCTGAATTTAACTTAAGTAATAAACAATATTTTTATGAAAAAGTTTTATGTACTTATTTAAGTTTCATAAAAATATTATTTAATCCTTAAGTAAAAATTCTTAGGGTTCACTGGTAGTAGTGGCGTGCGTGTGGCCGCCCCGTCAAATGAGAGCGAGAGAGAGAGAAAACAGGTAGCTTACTGAACGTTACACTCAGCGTAATACACCGCTCAATGAACTACAAATTATAACTGAAGTAATAATTGTTATTATAAACTACTTATTTTGTTAGTATTTATGTCCCCGTCCAAATCAGCCGAAATATGCAATTTTGTAATTTTAAACGAGAGACTAAGTAAATTAAGGAAGTGTATATTACATTGTGCGGGGGGAGGCTCAAAAGCCGTGAGGGTTGTCAAATTAAATAGAGAATTGTAATCAAAATTTGAATTTAGCTTTACATTTAAAAATTTTAGGAAATCCCAAACAAGGAATGTTTTAACTTTATACCACCACGGACCAAAAGTTTTAAGTAAATTATGAAAGTCTCTGTGTAGGGAATTAGGTTTATAAGTCACTTTGTTCAAATCCAAACTTTAAAAAATTAATCAATATTAAAATTTTATCTAATAATAAATAAATTTTGTTCAAAACAGTGAGATTGTTCTGCAGTTCAAGGAACTTACTAGTTCACAAATGTTAGTCTTCATGTTGTTGTTTTTGAATGTATTGTATTCATTATTGTGCTTATCTAAATGTACTCTTTCAACACTAAAAGACATTGCTGAAAGGGTTAACCACCCAATAAAATCACCATCAGTGACCTGGTGCCTCGTACTACCTTTTGATCTGACAGTGATTGGTTGGCACAATTAATGTTCACTCCTGCCTTTTCATTGACCAATAAACCTCATCATCCAAAGTTGTCTAGCAATGCAGGACACAAATATACCCAGCAGACAATAGAATGTTTCAATGAATTACCAGCCACCTAACACATTGCAGGAGAGGTAATGACAGGCTCCATGTTTCATCAGTCAATGCTTGAGCAGAAATAAAATGGTTCACAGATTTTGTGTAAAAGTACACTGCCGCTCCATATGCACTGTATTACTATGGCAAGCAGTACAGTTTTACTTGGAGGTTAATTTTAGAATAGCCCTCGGTGGTCTGTGGTATTATTTCAGTTACTTTACGTAGTTAAGAAGTGTCTCATAATAGAGATTATTACCATCAGGAGATGCTACAACATGGATAAATTTGGCATACTATAGCAGTTTGGAAGTAAATGTCCTTTGTAACCCAAAGAAGGCCCTGTTATGGACATTCATTTTCCAGAGCAGTTATTGTAAGCAATTATGTTCATTGGTTACAAGCAAGTGTTACTATTTCAAATCTATGATCAGCAAATCTGTTATACTGCCATATCTATTAATTCGAGCCTGCAGTCCTACTATAATAATATATTTTGTTTTCTACTCACTTATTTTTAATCAAGACATTTTGTTGATTCCTTTAAACTAACAAAATACTTCCTGTACTCGGATATCTGATCACCCCAAAATAGCAATAAACAAGTCATTGACATCATTCTCCGACCTACCATTTTCATAGTAGATGAGACAGTAAATCGTTATATCTAAGATCGTATTTTTACAGAAAGTTCATCTGCCCTAGATCTCATATACTGTGAATCCTTTATGTTCATTACAGTTAACCTGACAATCTTCTCAGGGACTTTAAATTTTCTTAAAAATTTAGAGTATTTGCTATTAATGTTGTCATTTGCAACTTAACGTCCACAAATGAGAATTGCATGACTAATCCAAATTCAGTTAATTTTTCAAAAATCTGCCTTAATATTTAGTCAGTAGCACATTCATAATAGAGATAAAGACTTCGAAACAAAGTGTCGTAAATATCTTCACTATCATACTATACCATAAGCTTCATTGTGTGGCACCACTGATAGAATGTTTAGAAATAAAAGTCAAGAGAATAAAAATGAAATTTCATAAGCACTACCACATAAAGCTCTAGTACTTTTAAGGCAGCAAAATTTAGCTGCTGGCTAACTACCAGTACATATGAAGACTTTGGCAGCTGAGTGAGACTTCTCAGGGCAATCAAATGATGCACACAAGAAGATCAATTAAGATGTGAAGAAAGAATTGTGTCTGCATTATCAGTGACAGTGCAATATAAACTTGACTGGAAGCAAGTGTAGACTAAATGGAGGAAACGATATTAATGGAAAAGAGATCTGGAGACAGACCTAGAAGTATTGGCTTTGAAGTGGACAAAACAGATTCTAATTTCTGAGGCAGAATAAGAACTTGTCTGTGTAAAGGTGAAATTGTGTTTAAGTAACTTTTAGCATAACCAGTCTGTTTTTAAATAAGTTAAAAAAAAAATATTCATGGATTTTGTTCTCCAAGTATGAATACCATATTGGCCTGAATATAAAACAGCCTCGCATGTAAGACGACCCTAGATTTTTTAAGGTGTTTTACAAGATAAAAAAGCCTTCATATAAGACGACCCTGAATTTTTTGGAAGTTCTATGACAAAGATAATTAGATGGTCTAAATACCATACCTTGAGGTAAAACTAAATAAATATGGCTATTTTACACTAAGCTGAAATTATAAGTAATAAAGTGCCTTATTATTTTAGTCCCAGTCATCATCCTCGTTTCTTCTTCTCAAAGTTCATCTTCAGTACTGCTACGGGAATCAAATTCATAACTGGAGTCTTACCACAAAATGTAATCCTCGCTCCCATTATTAGAAACACTACATTATAGTGTTTAAAAAATATATTGATGGCTGAATTGAAGATTTAAATGAAATTATAACGTACAATTGAACTAAAATATACAGGGTGTCCCGGGAGGAGAGGGAAATAATTTGAGAAATGGTTCTATAGTGTAAAATAAGAAAAAAGTTCATATAAACATATGTCCGGAAACGCTTTGTAAGCGAGTTACGGTTAGCGAAAGATTTCGCCCGGGTTTCGGTTCCCCCGAGTAAATGAAGACTTTCTGAAATTCTGGGAAGGGGCGAATTCTGTTGTTTCTTATAGTTTTCGACCTGAAAAATCGAATAAAACAGGTCGCAGAACTGTATCTCCCATAAGTTTCATGATATCTGACGTAAAACAGAAAAATCTTTGCCTAAAAACAAATTTTGCAAAATTGAAAACAATTGGAATTTTTTGTTGATTTTTATTGACTTTATTTACACCATTTTTCCCAGAATTAAATTCTTTACAAGTTTTGTTTTTAACTTTTATGCATTTATTAGTCATTTAACAAAGTTATTGTACTTCTAACCTAAAAAAAATTGTGTAAATAAAGTCAATAAAAATCAACAAAAAATTCCAATTTTCCAAAATTTGTTTTTAGGCAAAGATTTTTCTGTTTTACGTCGGATATCATGAAACTTATGGGAGATACAGTTCTGCGACATGTTTTATTCGATTTTTCAGGTCTAAAACCATAAGAAACAACAGAATTTGCCCCTTCCCAGAATTTCAGAAAGTCTTCATTTACCCGGGGGAACCGAAACCCAGGCGAAATTTTTTGCTAGCCGTAACTCTCTTACAAAGCGTTTCCGGACATATGTTTATATGAACTTTTTTTCTTATTTTACACTATAGAACCATTTCTCAAATTATTTCCCTCTCCTCCCGGGACACCATGTATATCAAAACAAATCACCTTGTATGGTGTTTTCATCCATCATTCCTTTGTAACTCGCCGAGTTTCTTGCAGGTTTTTTATGTAATGAATATGTATTAAAATCATAAACACTTGTGCAAGTAAAATTTATTGTATTTTTACCTGATGCACGTTTCACAAAAATTATTCTGTACCTTCAGAGGTTTTTATATGAATTAACTTGTAATCAGTTTGTTTTGATATATATTTCACTTCAGTTATATGTGATCATACAATTCCATTTAAACCTAATGGCTACATTTAGCATGTTGCTAGATTATCATACTTGGAACAATAAATATACTAATATTTTAACAATTCTAAATAACCACAAAATAAATAAATTTAATACAATCAACAAAAAACTTAATCTTCTAAAAATTAATAAACCTAATAAAAATAACCAAAATTTACAGATACTAAACAATATCCACACTTTTTACCATAAATTTGTAAATTATCTACTGTTAACTTCACTGAAAACGAAATAGCAACTTTATAAACCTCAAATAAATCAAATCTTGAAAATAAAAATAAACGTAATAGAAAATATAATAAATATAATTAATTCACTACCGACTCGGAACACAAGGTTTTTTTATGGGTAAAAATGTAAAAGTTTTACCTTAGAGCCTGAACCAGTTTTTGCTTTTAAAAAGCTTCTTCAGAGGCTGCCGCTGGGAGCACTGTCCATCTTCTTCTTGGCGACGGTATAGACTTTTGAAAGATCGATATTTAGTCCAGTCAAATGGTAGTTTGAAGTGGAAAGTTCTGCTGTAATTGTTTTTAATGGCTTACTTTATGTTTTTTGGGGTGCTGAACATGAATCTGAAGTTGTCCAACAAAATTCTTTTCGGCAAATATGAGAAATCATCTAAAAATCACAGGTTTTTTTGGTTTTTGGCTTATAACTTGCAAAGTAAGCTTTTTACGCAAAAGGTGATCCTATATTAAAATAAAGACGAGAAAATTACCTACAATTCATTTTCTTATCATTTTTTTGTACAACATATGGTTTCCGCGCAAAGGGGCATTGAAAAATCGGCGAAAATCAGTAATTTTTGGAAAATAGCAAAAAACATTTTTTTAGAGACTTTCCCTTCATAACATGAAAAGTAAGCATTTCACTGTAAACATTATCCTATACTTTGAAAAAGCAGGTAAAATTCTCTACAATTTATGTGTAAGTAATTTTTTCGGACCTTGAATAGTTATGAGAAAACCAATGACGAATGCACGAAGTAGTCAGCCGCCTCCTTATTGAAGGCATAATATCAGGGTGACCGAGCTTTTATAAATATACAGATTAAAAAAAAAACATTTATTATTAATTATTTATTTATTTTTATTAATTATTTATTTTTTTATATTTATTTTCATATATAAACATATCGATACTACGCCGTTTGCGTTTATCGACGGTTTCTGTTATTGGAATCACAATTATTTAATACTTCTTTCCATACAACGATTCTTGTATGGCGAGGATTTTCTGGTGGTAAAGGAACTTTTAAGCCACTTCGCCTTTTGACTCTGGAAAATGCTACATACAACATGCCGTGCATAAACACAGGAATTGATAAGTGAATTCCCACCACTTCAAATGTTTGACCTTGAGCCTTGTGAATAGTAATAGCAAAAGCTGCTCTGATGGGAAATTGATGCCTTTGCATAGTGCACCCAAGCTGACTTTTGCTGGAATCTATTGTAATCCTTGGAATATGAACTCGGCCTGAATATTCACCCGTGATAATCTTGGCTTTAATAATGTTATTACATAATTCAGTCACAACCAATCTCGTTCCATTGCACAGCCCTTCAGAGACGTCCAAGTTTCGTAAAAGCATTATTATTATATTTTTTTTAAGCTTTTATTTGTGTGGTGGTAAGTCAGCCATCTCAACAGAATTTAGAAATTCAGAAGTGAATTGAAGAGCTCCTTCTGGTTGATCTTTAACAGAATCGTAGCTTTTATATACTTTATAATATTCTCCAGGAAGCTTTTTAATAATTTCGTCGTTAATTTTATTTACGTCTTTATTCAAAGGCGCTAATATAGCTCTGTCTTTCATATCTTCGTATCTGTTGTTTGCCAAACAATCACCAAATACTTCATCAATAAGATTCCCGTTAGACAGAATATGACTACCACTTACCTCAGAGAATGCAAAAAACACAACAGTGTATACAGAACACTTAATAGTTTAGATTATGTATATCAGATAGATTGTACAAAAATCATTGTGCAGAAACCCACAATTGTATGTATCAACTCTTAGTTTGTTTATTTACAGTCATAGCAACATCTGTTTATATTATTTATAAACATCGATACTGCGCCGTTTAGGCCGCAGGTTAAAGACCCTACGGTATCGTTAGAGCCGTTTCAAGGACATACATAGATTAGATTGTATGTCTCAACTCTTAGTTTGTTTATTTACATTCATAACAACAGCATTTATTTATAAACATCGATACTGGGATTGTATGTCTCAACTCTTAGTTTGTTTATTTACTTACATTCATTGCAACAGCTATTTTATATTATTTATAAACATCGATAAGATCTATTCTTTATGAACAGAATTAAAATTAACGTTTTAATTTCAAATAAAAAATATTTTTTTTAAATATTTGTTGCTGGGTGACAGAGTTATATCAATAGCAATTGTTGTGTGAATATTTAAACCTACATGAATTAAAATGTATACTTAAAAGACCCTACGGTTTAGGCCTTAGGTGATTTTTGCGGAAAATGAGACCTAGCCCAATCGATTTTTAGTGTCCAAATACGCTTAAGTACCAAATTTCGAGAAAATCGTTAGAGCCGTTTCCGAGAAAATAAGGACATACATACAAAGATTGCTCGCTTAATAGTATAAGATAATGTAAATGCATCATTATACGTCTGCGCAGATATGTAAAACAACGTTAGGTTATATACAGTAGGTACAACAAAATGATAAACACCGATTCATGGTTGATAAGTATGAAAACTGTAATGTAAAACAATATAATAAAATAGGTTGGTAGGTATTTTATAAAACACTTATTATTAAATGATTATTGACGCTGAAGTGAAACTCATCAGTCAAACCGAGCCCTCTTGGTCAAAGGTTCCATAATTTCAGCAGGGATGCCTTCCAGTTCTTCTACACCTAAAAAAATAAATTAAAAATAATTAATGACTTAGTTCTAATTGTTTGAAAATTGAATAGTTATGCAAACTGTATTAGGATACATATTTTGAACACACAAATAAAAAGTGAGTGAAAAAATAAAGGTGAAATGGAATTATTTATGCATAGTTACCTTCAAGTACTTCAGGGAATTCCGGGTCATCCTTGTCTTCTTCGATTTCAGTAAGCGGCATGTTATTGCAACTGCTTTCACAGTTCACACACATATTGGAGCACTTGAGGCCTGCTTTTTTGCATCACAGTTTTTCTGGCAGGTCTTCTTGCATTTGCAAGAAATAAGTTTCAAAACAGCTTGAGGTGCTGGTGGCTGTAGCGTGGTTACTGGCTCCAGACCATCTTTGGTTTTCTTCCAATCCCATTGTTCAGGATCTTTTTCATTCCCAAGCCATTGTTGAACTTGAAAATACACCCTCAAGGAATGTTCCTGAGCTGCAGCCTCAGTAGGAGGTTGGGACGCCAAATGGGCTGATGTCTTGTACGCAGACCTAAGGTAGCATTTATACCTCAATTTGTTTAATGACATGGCTTCCTTGTCAGCCAATTTATACAATGAGGCGAAAAAACGATGGCCAGCATCAGTAACTGCATCAGCATCTGCCATAGGGTCTTTAAAAATCTCAATGGTCTTAGTTAATGCAGGGGTTTTCTTGAGAGTCTGAAGAAACCTCATCTTTCCTACTTTGAATGAGGCTGAAGTAGTATCACAGCCTTCCATGGCATGCAAAAACAATATGTTGTTAGCAATTGATTGATCAAGTTTGCAGTCAGGAGAAAAAATGAGTGGTGAAACTGTACCTTTGCCTGGCTTTAGAAAGTATACATTTGAATGTACACCCCTACAGCGACCAATCATGATCACCAGCAAATCTACGTCTTCACCCACGATAACTACAGAGTTATGTTGTTGTACAAGGTCCATTGCTGTGGTAACAATAAGTGTATCCACATCCTCTTGTGCCTGCTTTGTGTGAATGTCAGCTGCTGCAAAATTGTCCTTCAACATTAAAATCAGAAGCTATTTGTTTTTCATATTGCCTAGGAATTTTTCTTGTGGCACTGTAGGCACCATTGTTTCGTCGAACATCAAATCTACTGAGGTTTGTTTGCGTGATCTTCTTGCTCGCCCAGTATATTTAGTACCTCTGCAACTATCTTCTTGAGGGTAACCATCGAACACAACTATGGCACTGTCCACTGTCCCACTTGCCGTAAAGCCAAATTAGGTCCGCCAAAGAGGGTATGATAGTATCGGGCGAAACAAATAACTTTTTGAGATCCTCAATCTTGATATCCTTTAAGCCAGGAGAACCTGCTTTCTCAAAATGTTTCAAGGAAACAGCGCCCATCTCGCCAACTAGTTGAGCTGGTAGTGTTTTCTTCACTCGAACAATTCTCTGATCTGGAGCAATAGCATTTCTTGGGGTTATCAAATGTATACCCCCCATTGCATGGAAGGTATTATACCCATCCAGTGTACAAGTGTTAAAATCCGTGTTGTCATGAACGAATTGATGGAAAGCTGTCGAGTCTAAGCTGTCGAGTCTATTTGTAAAGATGGTCTCATGATTGCTGACACTTCCAAACGAACAGCTTCAGAATAAGAGGCGCAAAATCCCAAGGCTGACACAATATCAGTCAGTTTTCGTGACCCATACTTCTTATAAAAAAAAGCTGATAATCCAATTTGTAAGGGTGAGACGAAAGAACTAGGTCTGACAGCGCTAATAACACTGTGTGAAATGGCTAAAACTTTTTTTTCCATTTATCACTGCCCCCACGCTTCTTCTTCAGTATCAGCCTTTCAAAGAAAACTTTAAGAACCTCAGGAACAAGGCTTTCATTTTCGTGCAAGAAAGAATCTGAAGGGGGATAATCATCCACGACATAAGCTACAGATCGTATCTCTTCAAGAATTATATCAGCCGCTGTCTCAACTAATCGAAGACGTTCTTCCCGTTCTGATGAACATTTTTCGGTGTACCACGCATCTGTCAAAATCTTATGGCCAGTATGTTTGAAACATACGATCGTATTCTGTGTAATCTTTGATATGATTACATCTTCCCCATATCTCTCCAGTAAATGGTTTATTACTGTTTTTCTTTCAGGAATGTAGTCACCCTCTATCTGAGCTATTAACTGGTCTAATGGAAACTGACATTCCTCATCATTGTTTTCCATAAAAGTGAAAATGTTCTCCATGGCACTCTCAATTTCTTTAGCATAAGGGCCAACCTTTTTTTTTTCACATCAACCTTGGGTCTACGAATGTACAGATTTTTTAAACAGTTATCATGGTACTGACAATCAGCAGCCACCATATCTGTTATTGTCTGGATTCTGTTGATAATCGCTGCACCAAAATCATCTCCACGTAGTTGAGCTTGTTTCATAACTGTACCTTTCATCTCTATTTTAGTCACCTGATGGACCAAATTACGTTCATCAGGAGGTAGTCGTTGGGACCTTGAGTAATCTTCAGGAATACGTGTTCCACACACAAAACAATGTGTTTTGAAAGAAAACTCGTTAACAGAGGATGATCGCAATTGTAAAAAAGAAGTGGTTGGTTTAGCAGCTTTCTTCAGGTGAGCAGGTATCATTCTTTCATTGATGTAGCTTTTCTGACAGCTTGCATGTACGCTAACCGATTTTTTTACCCGCCAAAACAGCTCCCTTCCCACCATTTCTTTTCTTACTAGCATCACGAAATGTTTCTATTCCTTTTTCCTTGACCACTTTCACTGTACCGTCACTCAAATCTTTGTCACAAATAAAGCACTTATCACTGGACATCGCGACCAAATCATCACATTACACCACAACGAAGACACTAAAAAACTGTAATAATTGGATGCCGTACCATCAAAATGCAACTCTCACGACAGCGACAGTGAACAAACTGGCGCTATAGCTGACCAGGTTAGGTGGGAAGACCCCCACTCCTGTGAGCAGAAAGAAGGGGAGCTCAAGGTCACAAGCATGTTTGTCAGCTCAACACGCCTATACCTATTAATATATGCCTATATAATAATAATATAATATAACTATAAATATAATAATAATATATAACCTAATAATAAGTAGGTACGTTAGCAAATGCTTACTTTTAGTGTTATGAACGAAAAGGCTGTAAAAAAATGTGTTTTTGCTATTTTCTGAAAATTTCTGATTTTCACCGGTTTTTCAATGCCCCTTTGCGCGAAAACCACACGTTGTACAAAAAAAATGATAAGAAAATGAATTGTAGGTAATTTTCTCGTCTTTATTTTAATATAGGATCACCTTTTGCATAAAAAGCTTACTTTTAAAGTTATAAGCCAAAAACCAAAAAAAAACTGTGATTTTTAGTGTTTTTTTATGATTTCTCATATTTGCCATGAAAATTTTTGTTGGACAACTTCAGATTCGTGTTCAGCACCCCAAAAACCATAAATTACGCCACAAAAAACAATTACACCAGAACTTTCCACTTCAAGCCCTTTTTGAACACCATTTTACTGGACTAATTGTGTGTGTGGGGTGTGATATGTTCGAATAATGCATAGATATTTTATCATGTTTAGTTCATATTTTGTAGTCTTTTTCATTTAGTGGGATGTTGTTAAGTCTATGTATCATAGTTCTGAAGGCAGCTTGTTTGTGTTGTATTGGGTGATTGGAGGAGTTGTGTATTAGTGTGACAGTTGTAGTCGGTTTTCTGTATATGCTGAATTTGTGCCTGTGTTCAAATTTTGTGATGGAGAAGTCTAGGAAGTTTATGCTATTGTTGTGTTCTTATTCGGCTGTGAAGGTTGTGTTTTGTGTATTTTTTTTATGTGGGTTAGTAACTATTCACATTGTCTTTTGTTTCCCCTGTATAGTATTATGATGTTGTCAACGTATCTGTGCCAGTATAGTATTTTATGTGAGTGTCTGTCATTTTTTGTGAGGATTCTTGTTTTTTCTAAGTGTTGGAGGAAGACCTCTGCCAGTATGCTGGATATGGGTAGTTTTGTTTTGTGATTATGTTCAGAGTTTGCGTTATTTCTTTGATAAGTTCGTCTGGTTAAGTTTGAGTTTGTTTTGTAGTATGGTGATTGTTTCGGAGATGGGGATGTTTGTGTACAGGTTTTTAATGTCAAAGGAGGCTAATGTGGCATTATGGGGGATGTGTATGTCTTTTATTTTTGTTACTAGGTCTCTGTTGTTTTTTACTGCAATGTTGTTGTCTAGTTGTGTGTGTTGTCTGATAATTTTGTCTAGATGTTTTGCAAGTTTGTATGCAGCAGGGCCATTTCGGTAATTGATAATGGGGCAGATCGGGATTTCTTCTTTATAGATTTTGGGAAGTGCTTGGAGGGTAGGGGCTGATGGTCGGATTTGTCTCATGCTTTTGTTTGTGTATTTTGTTGTTTATGTGTTTGGCTTTGTTGATTAGTTGTTTTACTGATTAGTTGATTAGGCTCTGAAGAAGCTTTTTAAAAATGAAAACTGGTTCAGGCTATAAGGTAAAACTTTGATTTAATTATATTTAGTTTATTAACGGACACATCATGGACAACAAAATCCAAGAATCATTCAGTCCCTTGGCTTTTAACATTTTGAATATTATGGATTATGGATCCACGTTTATTTTGAAATTTTTTGCTATACTTTCCTTGCTTTCCTGTGAAACACAGCAGTAAAAGCAGTTCAAATCAAAGACCCATTCCTTCAATGACTTACTTTGTTTTTATTGTGTTAATAAAAAATTAATTGTGAAGTAAAAAGTAAGATTTCTATCAATTATATGAAGTAAAATAAGTAATTATAGTTTACTTTTGCTGCTAGGTACCTCAATACTTAATGTCATTTACACTTTCAACATTGTCAGCTGTTCAAAAATAGGCTTACTGTCAGCTGTTAATGTTCAGTGAACAAGAAAATGTAGATTGTGTAATAATTGCACTTTCAGGTTCAAGAATGATAAAAAAACAAAAGGTAAGTAATTATGTTAATAAAATTAATTCAAATAATAATAAATGATATTTGAACAAACATTATGTAACAGATAGTGTAATGTAAAAATTAGTCTAAGACACAAAATCATCGATACATTCATGTTTTTTTATAAATCTATGTTATATAGAGTACATATGTTATAACAAAATTATAAATTTACATAAAATACAAAATAAATAAAAGTAAAACAAACAGAAAAACCTGGTCATAAAAATTGCTTTAACCAAACAGTTATGTATCAGTCAGAAGCAGCAGATCTAGATGCACATGGCATTCACAATATTCTAAGAGACTCCCTCTTACCAGTCTAGAAGAATATTACACTTAAAAAGATTGCCAAAGATCAGTATTTCTTCATATTAGGTTAACATACAAAAAGATTAATAAATAACCATCTAACAAAAAATATTCCATCTAATCTGGTGTAGACCATACAGCTTTCTATTTTCTGTTTTTGTATAAAACAGCTTGCTCTATATTAAAGCACTTAAAACAGCTGTCTTTTCAGTATTACTTCAAAAATGGTGTGAAATATTTAAAACCAAATATTTTGATTTTTATATGTCAAGGCCTATATTTAAAAAAATTTACTATGTAAAATTGTAAAAATTATACCACGGCTTATATTATTCGTTGAAAAATTTAGTGCATGTTAGTTAAAAATTATTCATTTTTTATACTAGGCAACAAGATAATCCATTTGCCAACATCATTGGGCAACAGTGGAATTCACAAGTTCAATCCATTAAGTGCTGTTTGCACATTCAATTCATTAAGCCTCTATTACACTACGCAACTGATTTCAAGCCCATGTGAAACTAGCTGCAGGATAGTCAAAACAGCCTGAAACTGCTCTGCAATCAGTTGCAGAGTAAGCGTGTCCTCTATGTTAGTATTATAAAGAGGTAAAGTTTGTTTGTTTTGTTATCCGGCCTAACCTCAGAAACTACTGAACCAATAAAAAATTCTTCCCCCACCATGTTCCTTGAACTCTGAGGATAGTTTAAGATGTAAATTTGAACCGATAACTTTAATCATTTTCAAGAACAGAGTCTTAAAGCTATTCCATGTCATGAATTCTTTGTTAACTTGCGTGCAGTGAAATTTTCAGCATGTGGCAAATTTTGTTCTATAAGAGAACAGCTATATGGTGTCAGTGAGTGAAAAGTTTCAAATTTTATTTTGGTTTATGTTTCAATAAAATCCTTCAATTTAGAAAAGTTTCAAATTTTATTTTGGTTTATGTTTCAATAAAATCCTTCGAGATGTTGGCAGTTTTGCAAAAATTGTATACACTGTTTAAGAGTCATGTCACGAAATTTCTTCGTTGTCCAAAGAATGCACACGAGGCAAATTGCATGCAATCAGTTTCATAGTGTAATAGGCTACATTTGAATCTGTGTCTTGCAATCAATTGCAGACTGTGCAACTGATTGCAGTAAGTGTAATAGGTCTCATTTAAACCAATCCCCCACAACTTTTTCTGCAGTCAGTTGCCTAGTATAATATAGGTTTTTGGTAATACAAGCCTAGAATGGACATCAGATGGACTGGTAGCTGTTGTAAAAACCATAGATTGGGTGTTGTTTGGTCTGTGCCTTCTAATGACTTTGTGATTACAACTACATTCTCTATTTATTTTATTTTCTTAGTAGGAATGTAATCTCGTTTTATGAAGTTAGTCTCATATATTCTACAAACACACTTAGATCATATCTTATATCCTCCATTTCTGTATTTGTCCTTTCTACCCTTCTGTGGAATTACATTTCTTGTGTTTGTAGTTGTTGTTTGTATTCTTACCTCTCTACTTCTTATATAGACTGCTATGGGTTTCCAATAGACCTCCTCTATTCCAATTCTTATATCCACCATGAGTTTGCCAACACCTCTTCCATACATTTCTGGTTTTCAGTGGATTCAATGTGTATTCATGAACCACCATACCCTTTTTGCCTAAATAAACCTCACTATTTCTGTAATAATTTGTCTATGTGCACAATTATTTTAGTTAAAAATTTTGAAATGAAGACTGCCTGATCCAGCTTTTGCTCATTATGAGCTTCAGAGCCTCTGATGAAGCTCGTAATGAGCAAAAACTGGTTCAGCGAATGAAGTAAAAATTTTAAAATTTGTGTCTAAAATAATTGTGTTTCGTTTCAGAATAATTTATTACGGTTAGTGATAAAACTCGGACATGTCATGGATAACAAAATTAATGAATAAAATATGTGTTAAAAAACAACTAATAACATTACTCCAAATGAATAAATTCAAGATATTCTAGAACTACAATGAAATGAAAATTTCCACATCAGTTACATATAGTGTCATTGCCAAGTGGTCATGATCAGATTATTATAGGTAAAATCTGCAGGCAAACAATGCAGCCTACTAGCAGCTGTGATATAACTTGTACAGTTACTGTAACTACTGAACCACCCTCTTCCCACCAACACTTTACACCCCTAAGAAGTAATAAATACTATTGTGATACGGAGCATAAGTCCACAAGTAATTTGGATACAAATTTTTACCCTGCTGCCTCTGCTAGCTTTCACTCATTGCAAGTTCATCAGAGGCTGCCATAAGGAGCACTGTCTGTTCTGTTTTTAGAGATGGGACCACCATTTGAAAGAGCGTTGTTGTTTGTGTGTTGTGTAATGTATTCAAATAGTGTATGTGATTTAAACTGTGTCTGTTTATTTAGGATGTTGTTGCCATGCATTTTCATGTGTTTGTATATTTCCAGTTGTTCGAGTGTGTCTAGTTTTTAGCCTTTCGTGTGTATATGTAGAATTTCCATGTTGTTGATATTTGTGAATGTGTGGTCCCTTGTATGTGTGTTCAATGAAATGGTAATCAACAATGGTTTTTATCACAGCTTTTCTTTCTAACAAGAAGTGTGTTTTATTCTGCTTGGCTCATATGGTCAATTACAGTAGCACCTCCCATATCCATTCTTCTCGAATCCAGAATCCCTTATGAGCATAAACAACAAGAATCGAAAAAATTACAAATTCAAAACATTTAGAACTGGATTATTTTAAGCTTTATTAATGGAAATGTAGTTGTAAGAAAACCAGTTGTTTTCAAAACAGTATACAAATAGGACCTACGAACGTGACTTTAGATAAACTAGGCACTGTTATTTTTGTTTTTATGACTACAACTTCTAGGAATTTGTATAAGCATGGTGTAAACACAATTATGTAAATGTTCATAAAATATAACATTAAACACAGTACAGGTACAACAGTCTGTCCAGTCTGTTGTAAGCTATTATACTGGAAAGTTATTTTTGTTCGTGTCTTATTGAAGTTCTTGTTGGATAGTGAAGTTAATTTTACAGTACTTTATAAGTGTTGTGATTAAGTTTATGGTACTTTTTTTTACTGTGTTTGCCGCTTACAGTCCATGTAAATCACTTGTGATATCAACAAAGGAAATAAGTAGTTATTACAACTGAAAAAAAGCTGGAAGCCATAAACAGGGATGAAAAGAAGGGTGAACTGGTGTGTACTGTGCCAGCTGATTTAAACTTCAGATCGTTGACTGTTAGTGATCAGATGAAAGATAAAGAAAAGCTGATAAAGTTTTCTGCAAAATCTGGTAGAAAGCAAACATGTTGTTAAGTTAGGAAGAATTGTAACTATGACATTTTAAATGAAAGTTTTTATGTCTGGTTTCTCAACCTAAGAGAAAAAGGTGTCCCTCTGTCAAGGCCTATTGTACAAGAAAAATAAAAAATTTGGCCTTTAAACTAGGTGACAGTTATAAAGTGTTCTGTGCTAGTTCCAGCTGGTTACCCAGTTGGAAATCTCACTATGGAATTAGACAATTAGCTGTAAGTGGAGAACAATTACCCAGCAATAAAAGTGGAGCAATTGAATTTAAAGAAAAGTTTTAAAAAAATAACAGAAAGGTTTAAAAAATGATCAAATATAAATGGCAGTGAGACATGCCTTAATTTAACAATTCTATCTGCAAAATGTGTTGGTAGTAAACAAGAAAAAAAGAAGAAGCAAACCTGGTTACAAAAAGAGTAAAGAAAGGGTAACTATACTCTTGTGTAGTAAACATCAGGAAATCATTGTCTTCCACTTATGTTAGTAGGAAACTATAAAAAGTCACACACAATTAAAACCATTAATCCAAATGTACTGATGGTGTATTATAGAAACCAGAAAAATTTATGTATGTTATCTGAATTATTTGAAGAATGGTTTCATGAGCAGTTTGACCTGAACACCATCAGTTTCTTAGAAGCTAAAATTCTGCCAGTTTCTAGCATCTGAAAGCAGTCCTCTTAATTGGCAGTAGCCCCTTCATGCTCATTATGCTCAAATATTACTGAACTGAGATTCAGTGAAATTGTGGCTTATTTTCTTCAACCAAACGTGACCAGCTTACTTCAACCCCTAGACCAGGGGTTATTGAAAACTTTAAAAGAAATTATAAAAAATTATTGTTATAAATATAATACTACTAACTTGGAACACTAATTTTTTATTGGTAAAAATGTAAAATTTTTACCTTGTAGCCTGAACCAGTTTTTGCTTATTACAAGCTTCGTCAGAGGGTGCCACTAGGAGCGCTGTCCGTCTTGTTCTTGGTGACAGCACCGTCGTTCGAAAGATCGATGTGTGTGTGCAATCTTACACACATCACACAATGTTTCAACCATTACAAAACCTGTGGTCGTCTGTAGGTGTAAGTCAAACTAGTATGTTAATTACAAACTTATCCAAACTTAACCCACCCAAGATTTATTCATGAACAAGCCTGAACAAATAATAATAATAATAATAATAACTCAGTTCTTTCCATTGGACTTGGAGGATAGTAGTGGTCCTTTTTTATATAGTTTCTTTTTATAGTTGTGTTTAACTTTGTAGGTGGTAGTGTTTTTTTCACAGTTCATGCTTGTTAGTGAACGAATCTTAGGTAGGCTCAAGTTTGTAATTAATGTACTAGTTAACTTACACCTGAAGATGACCACAGATTGTTTAGTAGTTGAAACGTTGTGCGATAAATTCTAATGATTGTTATTGTCTGACCTAACCCTTCTAATAATGCTTACATACCATCGAAAGTTAGATTTATAGATCAGTTTTCTCTTGATAGATTTGATCCCTCTTATTGCAAAGACGGTTTCTGCAGATTTGACACTGTTGAACTGCTTTTACATGTGGGTACATATTTTTACATATGGATGCAAGACTTAAATTATTCCTTCGGCTTTCACGGCCGGTGTCATTTGAATTATGCATGATATCCGGGCTGTTTGGCTGTGGTCCCTGGTTTAAAACAAAACCAAACGTTTCGGCAGCTCCACTGGCTGCCATCATCAGTGGTATAAAATTCCTTTTTAAACATTTTTCTTGCCTCCAGAAACGATTAAGACTATAAAATAGGTTATTTACCTTCTGTCGACGTTTCTTAAAATCCTTTTAGGATGACTCGAGTTTCAACACCATTTGGTGTCATCATCAGATCGGTGAATTAGGTTAAAACATTTCGATGCATATGCATCTCGTTAGATATTTAAAAGATTAAAAACAACACATAACATTATATAAAACAATAAATAAACTATATCACAATAAAATAACATTAATAAAAGAATATAAAAACAACGCGGCCGCAAACGATCCTGCACAGGAACGCACCCCACGGTAAGATTAATCAATGCCGGTTTGACCTCGGTTCAATTTCATCGATCTGATATAGCCAATCTCTCGTTCCATAAGATCGATTCTATTAAATAAAACATTATTGTTATGTATCGCTTTTTCATTTAGGACATGATTGTGATCCTTCTTTATGGCTTTGTATATCTCGAATCTTTCAAGGGTGTCCAGCTTTAGTGACTTTTTACATTTATGTAGGATATCTAAATTATCGTTGATACTTTTTATATTATGGTTATATGAGCTCAAATGTTCTGCAAATGTAGATCTTGTTACATTAGACTTGGAGCTTGGGATATGTTCTTTATAGCGTAATTTGAAAGAACGACCTGTTTGTCCTATATAGAACCGTGTGCAATCAGAACAATTAAGTCTATATACACCAGTACCATCAAATATATCGGAGGGTGTATTTTTGTTGGTAAAAGTGAGTTTTTTCTCAAGTTTATTACTTGCCTTTGAGGCCAATGTAATATTATGCTTTTTTAATAGGTTTTTTAAAGTATGGTATAGATTTTCACCATATTCTATAGCAATGTATTTGTTTTCTTTGGATACATCAATATTTATTGGTTTGTTTTGTTTTTTATTAAT
Source organism: Magicicada septendecula (assembly GCA_034769895.1). Taxonomy (NCBI): domain Eukaryota; kingdom Metazoa; phylum Arthropoda; class Insecta; order Hemiptera; family Cicadidae; genus Magicicada; species Magicicada septendecula. The sequence goes on along the minus strand of CM068373.1, from coordinate 441,733,523 downwards.
TAATCTATCTACTATACGACTTTTGTATCCATTGGCCAATGCTATGTGCTTGATAATGTTTAGTTCACTGTTATAATCATCTGTAGATAAGGGCAATGCCAGCAATCTATGAATCATGCAGTTAAAAAAAGCCATTTTATGTGACATAGGGTGATACGATGAGGCGTGAATAGCATGATCTGTGATTGTTGGTTTTCTGTAAATATTATAGCTAATTTTATTATTTATTTTAGTTAAAGTTAAATCTAAAAAATTAATTTTATTATTCATTTCAGTTTCTAATGTGAATTGTAAATTATTTGTAATAGTGTTCATATATTTTTTAAGCATTTCTAATTGTCTGCAATTGCCATTGTAAATCATTATTGTGTCATCCACATATCGTCGGTAAAATAAACGGTTTATTTTACCGACGATATGTGGATGACACAATAATGATTTACAATGGCAATTGCAGACAATTAGAAATGCTTAAAAAATATATGAACACTATTACAAATAATTTACAATTCACATTAGAAACTGAAATGAATAATAAAATTAATTTTTTAGATTTAACTTTAACTAAAATAAATAATAAAATTAGCTATAATATTTACAGAAAACCAACAATCACAGATCATGCTATTCACGCCTCATCGTATCACCCTATGTCACATAAAATGGCTTTTTTTAACTGCATGATTCATAGATTGCTGGCATTGCCCTTATCTACAGATGATTATAACAGTGAACTAAACATTATCAAGCACATAGCATTGGCCAATGGATACAAAAGTCGTATAGTAGATAGATTAATTAATAAAAAACAAAACAAACCAATAAATATTGATGTATCCAAAGAAAACAAATACATTGCTATAGAATATGGTGAAAATCTATACCATACTTTAAAAAACCTATTAAAAAAGCATAATATTACATTGGCCTCAAAGGCAAGTAATAAACTTGAGAAAAAACTCACTTTTACCAACAAAAATACACCCTCCGATATATTTGATGGTACTGGTGTATATAGACTTAATTGTTCTGATTGCACACGGTTCTATATAGGACAAACAGGTCGTTCTTTCAAATTACGCTATAAAGAACATATCCCAAGCTCCAAGTCTAATGTAACAAGATCTACATTTGCAGAACATTTGAGCTCATATAACCATAATATAAAAAGTATCAACGATAATTTAGATATCCTACATAAATGTAAAAAGTCACTAAAGCTGGACACCCTTGAAAGATTCGAGATATACAAAGCCATAAAGAAGGATCACAATCATGTCCTAAATGAAAAAGCGATACATAACAATAATGTTTTATTTAATAGAATCGATCTTATGGAACGAGAGATTGGCTATATCAGATCGATGAAATTGAACCGAGGTCAAACCAGCATTGATTAATCTTACCGTGGGGTGCGTTCCTGTGCAGGATCGTTTGCGGCCGCGTTGTTTTTATATTCTTTTATTAATGTTATTTTATTGTGATATAGTTTATTTATTGTTTTATATAATGTTATGTGTTGTTTTTAATCTTTTAAATATCTAACGAGATGCATATGCATCGAAATGTTTTAACCTAATTCACCGATCTGATGATGACACCAAATGGTGTTGAAACTTGAGTCATCCTAAAAGGATTTTAAGAAACGTCGACAGAAGGTAAATAACCTATTTTATAAAATTCCTACTGTGGGGAAGGCTGCTGATTTCCCGTGATGCTACCTGTGCTAATTGTTTACTAATTGCAACCCCCGCACAGGTAAGAATAGCATCCCCGGCCAATCAGAAACAAGAAGGTGTGTCGGGAAGGCTGCTGATTTCCTGCGATGCTACCTGTGCTGAATTGCTGAATCTTTGCTTAATTTATATGTACAGGTAGCATGGCAGGACAGCTTTAGTCTATACCACAGTACTGTGGGCCTGCACGTAGACACCCAAAGTGCAGGAATTTTATACCACTGATAATGGCAGCCAGTGGAGCTGCTGAAATGTTTGGTTTTGTTTTAAACCAGGGACCACGGCCAAACAGCCCAGATATCATGCATAATTCACAAGACTTAAATGTTTACAAAAATGACTGAAGAATGCTGGGCATATTTGAGCATCAAGTACTAAGAAAAGAAATTGGCTGAGAGTTAATGTGGATGGATGGTGCATCTGGTTCAATCACATACTGAGACGACTGTACAAAGAACCCAATAATGTAGACTATATTAGGATAGAACATGTAAGATGGGCAAGGCATCTTGAGTGAATGAGCGATATTTAGGTACTTACCAAAAAAAGGTATTGGATACCAGACCAAAGGAAAGACAAAACACCTACTAGTGGGACAATGTTCACTGAGATGCCAAAACTCTTCTGAGTCTTCTGAGAGATGCAAACGGACAAGAAGCTACAAGAGATTAGGATCAGTGGAAGCAAACATTAAAGGAGATCAAGGCCCAGTGCAAGCTGTAGTATTACAGGAGGATAAGAATATCTGCTTTGATCAACCATTTGTGAAACCAATTTTGTAAAATATTTAGATGGCATTTAGATGAAACTGAGTTATTAGAAAATGAAATTATATTTTGCAGCAGACAAGGATCTGGTTCATCAAGACTGTGGTAGATGGTTATGACATCACTTCCAAGTACAGTGAGTTTATATTTTATATAGAAAACCCTCATGTCATACTTTATAAAATGCATATTTCACTATTGTGAATACAGATGCATGTTTTTTCTTCCGTTATAATCATACTAATGTGTGTCATTGCTGAATATATAAATGTTTCATCAGAATACAAACTGGTAGTCAGGGATTAGTATTCACATAGGATCAGATTCATTTTAAGTTTTTGATCAATAGCCTCTCCACTTCAAGGCTATGGTGGTAAATTTATTGGATGTATGTTATAAATTCTATTGAGGCTTGTCAGGTTGGGAATCATATAAATGTCAACTGTGATGCCACATTTAACTGGAACCATTTTAATTGAATGGAAGGGAATGGTCCATTTTTACACAAGGAGGAAAGTATGTGTGTGAACTGTAGGTGTCATAATGTTAATAACTACACTCAACTGACCCCCCACATATAAGGGGGCCACATATTGAGTTGCCATGACCTTGAGGTATGCAACAAATTCAAACACTGCAATAATACTGGGAGCACTCAGTGCTATCTCTCTATTACCTTACTGTTATTTCTTAAGTGTTGGAATATCTGAATCTTTCAAATTTCATTAACAATTAATTAACCTTGAACATATTTTTAGACATCTTATGTGATGACGAACAACTTAGGTAATATGATAAATCAACTGCAACTGTTTTTTTTTTTTATGCTGAACCGCGAAATACTAACACACGGAAGCACAGTGGAACTCATATTAAAAGAAAAATCAAGAGCATTTTTAAAAAGAATTTAGTCAATATGTAGATCTAACATTACTCGACATTCTTGTGTGTACAAGTATTACAGATGACTAAAGTAATATGAGAGTTATTTTACTAAATGCATCAGGTTATGTCTAAACTTCTTTTGATTTGTTCCTTCAATGAGCATAAGTTTTGTTAAAATATATCCTGCCCCATTTTAATTTTAAATGTGTATAAAGCTACTAATATTAGTTAGTACATTTTTTATTTTAATTCAGGTTTGAAACAGGTATTTATTTATTATCACATTGGTGCTTTTCATTATCTCTAATTTCCTAAACCAGTGCTTCTCAACTGAGGCTGTGTAACATATGAGTTAGCATTCATGAATGAAGGTAAATTAATAGTAAAATTATTATCAACTGATTTTTGAATATTTTTTGTAATTAGGCTGGCCTTTATACTTAAAATGTTATTCAAATACAAGATCTCTTTAATAAAGAGGAACTAATAGAACTTTCAAACAAAAGATTCAATATAATTATTTCACTACGACTCGGAACACAAAACTTTTTATGGGTAAAAATGTAAAAGTTTTACCTTATAACCTGAACCGGTTTTCACTTTTAAAAAGCTTCTTCAGAGGTTGGCGCTGGTAGCACTGTCCGTCTTGTTGTTGGCGACAGAATCGGTTTTTGAAAGACCTATGTTGTGTGTGTGTGTGTGGGGTGTGATATGTTCGAATAATGCGTGTGATTTGAATTGTGTCTGTTCGCTTAGGATGTCGTTTTTATTTGTTTTCGTGTGTTTGTATATTTCCAATTGTTCTAGAGTGTCTAGTTTTCAGCCTTTTGTGTGTACGTGTAGAATGTTCATGTTATTGTCGATGTTTTTGTATGTGTGGTTTGCTTCAATGAGGTGGTTTGCAAAGGTGGATTCTGTAGTGGAGTGGAGTGCCTTTGTGTGTTCAGTGTATCTTTGTTTGAAGCTACGTCGTCTCTGGCCTATTTAGAATTTGTTGCAATCTGAGCTATTTAGTGCGTAAACACCAGGTAGGTCGAATTTGTTTTATGCTTTGTGTGTGTGTTTTGATAGTGTGTGTTCTGTTTTGTTAGTAGTTTTGTAAGTGATTCTATATCCTGCTTTTTTGAATTTGTGGGCTATTTTTTCAGTTTGTTTGTTGATGTATGTTAGTGTTATGAATTTGTTGTTTTCTGTCTTTGTCTGTTGTTTCTTTTGTTTTGTGAAGGAGTTTATTGACTATTGTTCTGTCGTATCCGTTGGATTCTGCTAGATATTTTATCGTGTTTAGTTCGTCTTTGTCATCTAGGGGGATGTTGTTAAGTCTATGTATCATGGTTCTGAAGGCAGCTAGTTTGTGTTGTATTGGGTGATTGGAGGAGTTGTTTATTAGTGTGTCAGTTGTAGTCGGTTTTCTGTATATACTGAATTTGTGCCTGTGTTCAAGTTTTGTGATGGAGAGGTCTAAGAAGTTTATGGTATTGTTGTGTTCGTATTCGGCAGTAAAGGTTAAGTTTTTATGTATTTTGTTTATGTGCGTTAGTAACTGTTCACATTGTCTTTTGTTTCCCCTGTATAGTATTAGAATGTCATCAACGTATCTGTGCCATTATAGTATTTTATGTGAGTGTCTGTTAATGTGTGAGGATTTTTGTTTTTCTAAGTGTTGGAGGAAGACTTCTGCTAGAATGCTGGATATGGGTGAGCCCATGGGTAGACCATCATTCTGTGTGTAAAATTTATTGTTATATGTAAAGTAGTTTTGTTTTGTGATAATGTTCAGAGTTTCTGTTATTTCGCTGATAAGTTCGTCTGGTGTGTTGTTCTGTTTGAGTTTGTTTTGTAGGATGGTGATTGTTTCAGAGATGGGGATGTTTATGTACAGGTTTTTAATGTCAAAGGCAAATGTGGCATTATGGGGATGTGTATGTCTTTTATTTTTGTTACTAGGTCTGTGTTGTTTTTTACTGCAATGTTGTTGTCTAGTTGTGTGTGTTGTCTGATAATTTTGTCTAGATGTTTTGCGAGTTTGTATGCAGGGACATTACGGTAATTGATAATGGGGCGGATCGGAATTTCTTCTTTATGGATTTTGGGAAGCGCTTGGAGTGTAGGGGCTGATGGTCGGATTTGTCTCATGTAGGGCTTTTGTTTGTGTGTCATTATATGTTTGGCAAATCCAAGAAAAGATTTAACTATCCTTTTGTAGGAACTTCAACTATAACGTTTTTGGTTACATGTTAAAAGTGAGTATCCATTTTTATCCAAAATAGCAGTAAATAAACTGCTTATATTTTCAACTATCTGACTCTGTGAAGTGGACTTTCAATTACGATTACAATAATATTAAAGGAGAGAAATCATCTATATTATGAGAGTTTGGAGATAAGCACATGTTTGGCAATGAACAAACAATGTCCACCTTGTTTAAAAAAATTAATGATATGCAAAAACCAAAGTCTCGTTAATAAAAGAGAGATACATGTACTGAATTTCAATTTTCTTCAGAAATAAAAAACTGTTATTAATGAATTTGTACTTTGTCATAGAAAAATAATTCCTGTCTTGTCTTCATATTTTAAAAGATGATCATATTACTTACCAATACTATTAATTTTTATCTAAATATAATTATTCCACTATGACTCGGAACACAAAACTTTTTATGGGTAAAAACGTAAAAGTTTTACCTTATAACCTGAACCGGTTTTCACTTTTCACACTTCTATAATATAGAAGTCGTAGTGAAATAATTATATTTGGTTAAGTAACGGACATGTCATGGACAACGAAATCCAAGAAATTAATTTTTATGGCGAATTCCTAAGTCTGAATATGCAAGTACTTTAAATTTAAACAATAGAATAATTTAAAAACGTTTTGCTAGTAGATTTATTAATTAAATTACTCTTATAAATTGTCTTATAAGATAACAATTATCCACATGACTGTAACAATTCAGAAACTAATGCGTGTATTTATTAAGTATATTAAGTACTTATGTATAAGTAGGAGACAGAGGTCCAGAGGGAAAATATACGGTAATTATTTTTTGATCCCAATTGCCAAAACGTTTAGAAACACTGACCTAAACTACATTAGTTTATGAAAATTTCAGTTTATATTATTGGTATGTTTACTTACGAAAACATGCTTTTTCTTTCACACTAAGTAAATTCAAATTATTAAATTATTTTCATAAAATCTCAAATTATAAATGAAAAAATGATAGCCTATTATAATCTAACCTTCCAAAACGATGCTATACACAGTTTTTATTTTCGTTATTTGAGACACAAAAAACGTGATAAATTAGATATTTCTAAAATAATGTAGGCCTCTTAAGCATAGACAAAAGACTATGCTCAGGAGTTTTATAATACATTATATGGTATTTAAAAGTTTTAACGACTTCAAGCATTTAAAAGCATGTTATTTATTTATTTTTTTTAAGCGAATAGTATTGTGTTCAATATTACACTCAGAATTGGAAAAATAAATTTAAAAAATCGGTATCAGTCGCACACATGAGTAATTCAAAGTTGAGCGACTGATAATAAAAACTAATCTTCTTTATTAAAAAAAAAATAATGTGACGAAATTTAATATTTAAATAGTGTGTACACTCGTGTTTCATGTACTGTTTTTTTCCTGAGCATAATATGGTCATATACAAGAGTATATTAAACTCTTGTATGTTATCAATGACGGAACGAAATTTTGTTTATGAAACGTAAGCTTACATTTTTAACCGTTACTAATTATTTAAATCTGTAGATAATTTTGATGGCGGTATAAACCTACCAATGAAATTGAAGCCGCATGAATTTAGTGTTGAACGGTAAACATTATTTTTGAACTCAACTTTCCATTGAAACTTCATAAATACAGGCATCCGCCTGTCAAAAGCTTAAAAATATTCGTGTATGATGTATTAAGTAGCAAATAAATAAACTTTGTCAAACATTAGAATGGTTTTTGTGTATTTTCAACGAACTATTTTTTTGGCCGATTGTATTCATTTGAAATGGATCTACTTTTCAGTTGTAGTGTTGTTGTGGCTTCGGTTGTACCGTAACTTAAAATATTTGAATTAAAAACGTGTCTGTTTTGAGTGTAAACGTATTTTGAGTAATGGTGAAAGACGTGAGTGAACTATATCTAACATAAAGTAAGAATATCCAGTTGGTGATTAGATGTATATATATATATACTTATGTTTTTAAAATGCTTCGAGTCGCGTTTGCAAAAACGGTTTGGATTACAAAACTATAGACTGCTTTAGAACAGATAATCTTTTACTAGTAGAAAGTTTTGAAGTAAAATAACAAGCTACCAGTACCATAGAAATAGGATTTTTCAGCAGTCTTGAACTGTAGAATATAAGTAAAGCAAGAATTCTTTCTTTTCATGTAATCTTAATGCTTTTCCAGCTAGTTGTGAAGGTGTAAATTAGTGTTAAGGTTATACTTTTTCGCGGTGAGTCTGTTGTATTAATCTGTTGTACAAGGATTACTTATTAGCTGAGTATGGTGGAACATATGAACATGAAAAATCCGTAAACCATATTCAAGACTTATCAGTATATGAAAGACCAGGAGTTGAGAATTTGACACTTATGCTTATCAGAAGTTGATTTGTATATATAACTTTGGTTAATATCAAAAACTTTATTCATGTGAAGTAATGTATTGAAAAGATAATAATGATTAAGCTCTGAAAAAAGTATATTTCATGAAAGAAAACTCAAATTCTTTATTTTATTCCGATGTAATTTAAAATTAATTTTGTAAACAGAATGTTAATACTATCTTGATGGAGTAACATGTACCTTGTTTTTTTGTGATGTTTTATGACTTGTAGGTATGTGTGGGGTTCATTAAGCGTCACATCAGTTTTTTACTACAGAACATCAACCACAACAAAATGATAATCATTGTTTCATAATTTTAGTTAATTCTGAATGTTAAAAATTAATATATGGAAGATAAATACTTTTCTTTATATCGTTTGTTGGTTATCAGTCATTAATTGAAATTGAAATAAGAATAAGAACTATTATGAAATTGAAGTAAGAGTATTGTGTTGATACTTCACTTCTGTTTACACTATAAGTAATTAATTATAAGGCAGTTGATTAAATTTGTCAGTGCTTCACAACTTTGGTCATTATGGTAGTCAGGAAATGAACAACCTTCAATACCTACCTTTGTTTAATTTCTATGCCTTTAAAGTGACACAGCCTATATACCAGTGAAGAAGTGTTTTGTAATGTTCATTTATCTATCTCACAGAGTAGTACTAAACCGATTTATTTTTAAGTTTTCCTATTGTTATAATTTACTATGTCATATACAGCTGGTAACAATTTTATGTGTCCACTAGTTTGTAATATAAGTTTAATGATAATACAGTAGCTACCTCGTTCATAACTTGTCAGTTAATCTTCATTAGTGGCAGAAAATATGTGATTATTATCCTGTTGGTTTTTTTGATTGTGGTATTGACAGGTACTCAACAAAATGTTATATACTGTATGGTACTTTGATTTGGTGTGGACAAGGCTATAGAACTCCAAAGAACATTTAAGAAGATATTAGTAAAGTGGTCTAAGGAGTTATAATTCATTATGTACTTATGAACATGTAAACCAAATAATATATTTATATTTATTATTTTTTTTTTCCAGGGATAATTTTGTCTAATCATGTACGGAAGAGTGGTAGTGATAAAACGTAGTGGACATTTGGGTGGCCGGTTTCCTGTAACAACGTCACAATGTTATATCGGAAGTAACAAAAACTGTGATATCCGTATAACCATTCCGTATGTTGCAAAACAACATTGTATTATAAAGGCATTGCCAAACAAGCAAGTAAGTAAATGCAGTAAATAATTTTATTTGTTTGTTGATTACCGTGAGTTTGTCCATGCAGGCTGTAGCTTGATTATTGAGAAAACAGATTTTTGCTGCTTATCAACAATTGATATTGTGTGTGCCTGCGCGCGCGCACGCGCGCACACACACACACACACATTTTTTCAAAACACTAAAGCGGCTACAAGAATTCAAAACACTTTCAAATTACAAGAAAACTGCTAAAGAAAATAAACCACTTTAAAAGACAATTTTTCAAGTATAATCTTTAACAATGTGTTGTAATGTTAGTGTTTTACACTGCAAACATACTGTAAATAGGAATACAACTGCAAGTACATAATAAAACTATGTAGCTGATCATCCCTATTTAATGTACTGTATTGTTACCAGCCCTGCCAACCCCTTTATTAAATGGCCACCTCTCAGCAGCTACATTTTACAGAGTTCCAAGGGTTGTAACGGGACAGGTAACCCACCCACTCAGGGATATTTTTGTAATAATTAAAAATAATAAATTGTATTTGAAAATCTTATTGGAGAAGCAATGTGAACGTATTAGTGTCAAGGTCGGGTGAATCAAGCTGCTGGAAACAGTTATTTTTAACCACATGAACTCTGAACTATGCACATTAGAAGTCAGGGAATATAATACGTAAGGAGCCGAGCCCAGCACACGTCACTTTGAAATTTGGGAGTGTCGGGCGTCAGCAGTCTGTCAACGCTTGACGTAACATTCGTCATCCAACACCTAACGGTGACGGACGCGGACAGCTTTCGCCCCGGTTTTTAATATACCGAGTCGTCATCTAACATCTAAAGACTGCGGACGCGGGCCGTGTGCTCGCCTGTTTCATATACGCTTGTACAAAATGTAACGCCCGTATAAAAATGTAACGGTACAGTATAATCAAATATAAAAATGTGAATTGACAAATTTTGTGTATTTAATTAAAATGAGTAACAATTTTGGTGCAAGGTGAAAGCAAGAAAAGGTGCGGAGTGAGGAAATTACGTAAGGGGACTGGACTGTGGAGGTGCAAATGTCAGCTAAGTAAACAACGAGAGAATGAAACTAAGACTTTTTTCAAAATTCTAAAATGACTAAAATTTTACAAAAGAAATGGAAGTCTAAGTTTTAAATTAAAAAAAAATGTCTATACAGTTTAAAATATAATGGGCCCAAAGGGGTGGGGAAAGTAAGGGATATGTACAGGATGAAAGTGTGAGTGTGTGTGGGTGTGGATATATATATATTGTAACGTGACAAATGGTATGACAAAACCATGCAAGATTTGCAAGAATAAATGAATGAGAAGCTGTACAATAAAAAAAAAAACAAGTAATAAATAAAAGAAATACAGTAGAAGCCCGATATAGCGCGGTTGTCGGGTGACATACTTTCCCCCGCGTTATAGGCGTAACCGCGGTATATCGGAAGGTGACCTGTACAGTGACAAATGATGGGGAGGGAGGACCGGGAAAAAGGCTACAGCATAATGCACTACTATATACTGTACATAAATTACGTCACCAAATGTAGAAATAAAAAATAAGAAAACTGTATTTTAATCCAATATTTTAATCTATTTTAATCCAATGGAATATAAAATACACTATTTATACATTGCTCACTCGACCTACTGTAGGCCTAATTGTTGGTCTTAAAAAAAGTCGGTAATTGTTGTTTGACGGGATAATGCACAGCATTTCTTTTCCGCGTATTGTTTTATAAATGCGAGGTGCAGCAGATGAACATTATTAGATTCACTTTGCCTCTCCATCCACGAAATTACTTTGTTTATGTGTATTATCACTTCGCTGACATTTGGAATAACTTCTTTCACTTCCACCCCATTTTCATTTCTATCATCGTCATCGTCTTCTTTTTCTTCGCAATTTGCATTTCGGACTGCATCGATGATATCTTTATCTCCTATACATTCTGTAACAGGCTCACCGTTGTCAACTTCTGCCCAGTCATTCAAGTCATCTAGAGTGAAGTTGCAATGCAGAGCACTACTCGCAGACTGTACATCACTATTAGTGAATCCGGCAACAGAGCAATTTCCATCGGCGATGTTTTGTTCAACGGAACATTTCTTCCAGGAATTCTGAATCGTAGCCATACTAATACTTTCCCATGCAAGACCTATTGAATACGCAACTGTTTTCAGGTTTATTGACTTAAGGTAAATTTCCATTTCCTCATCAGAATTCACTATAGCACTCAGAAGTTCACGGCGGTAATGCGTTTTAATGCTTTTATGATGCCTTGATCTAATGGCTGGATCAGTGCTGTAGTGTTTTTCGGCAAGAACATGACTCCGATTTTCCCATCTCTTGACTGTAGCATATCAGCAGGTGGATGTGCTGGACAGTGGTCAAGGGTCAGTACAGCTTTTTATTCGAGGTTGAGTGACCGCAGGTGGCTTCTCACAGATGGAACAAATTCTTCATGGAACCATTTACCGAAAATATCACTTGTCATCCAAGCATTTTTTGTATTACGATATGTGATGGGTAATGTTAACATGTTGAAAGCATCTAGGATTTCGGATTTTCCCTATACAGAGAGGTTTAACTTTGTGGCTGCCTGATTTATTTGTGGCAAACAGGAGGGTAACTCTATCCTTATTTATTTTTAATCCAGATTTATTTATTGAATTATTCACATCCAGAGTTCTGGTAGGAGGCATTCGAAAATACAGAGCAGTTTCATCACAGTTATACACTTGATGGTCATTTAAATCGTTATCGATCATTACTTTGTTTAATGCCTGAGGAAAAAGTGCTGCAGCTTCACTGTCACATGATCGTGCTTCCCCTTCAATGCTTATCTGGCTTATACAATGACGAGATTTCCATCGCGAAAACCACCCATCAGATGCATTAAAGTCACTGTTGCCATGTAAATCACTATGGAATTTCACAGCTTGAGCTCTAATAACTGGTCCTGACAGTGGCACACCTTCACTTCGTTTTATTAAAAACCACCTGTACAGACACTCATCTAGTTCACTATCCTTACCTACTTTAGTCTTTTTTCTTTGCAACCCCACTTCACTTTCAACTGTGTTCACAAAACTTTTAAGTTTATCTTCTTCCTTCATCCACCCTCTAATTGTTCCTTCTGGGATGCCACACTCAGGTGATAAACTTGCCTTTGACTCTCCGTTCTTCACACGATCAATTATTTTGAGTTTATCACTCACAGAATATGCTTTTCTTTTCTGCGACATCATAAAACTCTACACTATGCGAATTTATGACAAAGACTATACACTTTGATAAGATAATATCAGAGTATGATCTTATACTGTAATATAAGAGTATGAGGGAGAGAAGGGATTTAGTTGGCTGCTTGCCTTGGCATGAATTCTTAGAAACGTAGAGACTGTAAATACGGGGCAATTGTTTATGTCTACAGGTACACTTGAACTGGCAATTCTGGCTGTTGTTTACAACGCCGTTTCCAACAACAAGCCTTTGTTTACAATAAACGCAATGCATTCCAATGTGGCTATGGAAGTCACGATAAACAATTCATAATTTACTCACTCTCTACAAGTAAGAATTTTCGCTAATAACGGGCGACATACTCTTCACCGCGTTATATCCGAATCCGCGGTATATCGGACCGCGCTATATCGGGCTTCTACTGTATAGCATAACACTAAAGACTATATTTGACAGACTCTAACTATGACTGACTATACCCAAAGTTTAGGTAAGGTGATGGAGAAAGAATAAACAAAATAAAATGAGCTATGAAGGGATATTTGAGACCAAATACCCTATTCCCAGTAAATTATAATTTGTAATGTCCATATAAAAGTACAAACTAATGAGTAGGGAATTATATAATAAGTAGTAAATAAAGATGTAATGAAATGATAGAAAGGGTAAATGAACCAATATAATAATAATAATAAAATCAGAAGTGATAAAGTAATTAAATTAAAAATTTTTTTACCTTGTATAATCCACTAGGCGATCTCAGTTTTTTACATACAACATGTTTCGGGAACTAAATCCCCATCTTCAGGTACAGTAAAAAATTATTATTCCCCTAATACATAGGGGTCGTCGAAATGATTAAAATGTTTATACATAAAAACACACGCACAAAAATCACTGAATAAATTAACATATAACACAAACACATGAACACGTTAAAAGCGACTCGGTGCACCGGTCGACCTCCGATCGTCAACTAGCCTGTATTCGTGCTTCATTGCTTATCATCAACGCGGTATCATATAATTTATTGGATTTAAATGATAGCTGATCGTTGAGTAACTGCTCTTTATTTACTTTGGATGCCTTGTATATTTCAAACTCTTCTAAAGCATTCAGGAAATGACCATTATTACAAACGTGTATCGGCTCCATGTTCTCTTTGAATCCGGTGTAATTATGGTTTTCGTTTATGAGGTGGAGTGCGTAATTTGATGAGGTGGTTTGGGGTTTCTTTTTTGGTAGGTGTTCTTTAAACCTCTCGATAAATTTCCTCCCCGTTTGTCCGATATAGAACTTATCGCACTCACTGCACTGGATTCTATATACCCCTGAACATTCCTCCAAAGTTATTGGTTTCCGTGGTTTAAGTATATTTTTTAGATTATTTATGGTCTTGAATGAAACATTTATATATAATTTTTTAAATTCATTTTTTATTATGTTGGGGAGTATGTTCGTATATAATGCTGAGACATATTGTGTTGTATTTTTTTAACTTTATTGTCGACACCATTTATTTTCCGTAATTGTTTATGTATCATTTTATCCACAATTTCTGTGTTATACAGGGTGTCTACGACCCGGGAAACCCGGGAATTTTCAGGGAATTAAGAATTTGTGGAATATTCAGGGAAAAATCAGGGAATTTCTTCATTAATCAGGGATTTTCCTCTTGGGCTACTCTCCGTAAACGTAGTAGCGATACTTTCGAATTTCGCGGGACGTAATCGATTGCTACTCGATTCCTGTAGTCAGCCAATGAACACTCGTTCCCAGCGCGGGACTGAAGTATGCTATTTGATTGGTTCCCAGCGCGGATTGGTATTTCACCCAATCTTGTGCGGGTTGTCTGTTCAGTATTGTCAACTTAGCGGGTTTCCCGCTCAATCATGCAGATTTAAGTTTTTGTTTAGCGGGGACGTTTTGGAAATTTAACAATGAAAGTGTAGGGATTTAATGGATTTTCGACCTTCCACAGCGGGAAGAATATTGTTATTTATATTGTTTATATAGAGTTTTATCGGAATTTCAACTATTTTCACAACGTTGAAAAGTTTTGAGTGTTGGCTACACTTTCGTGATTTCGCGCCGTAATAGTGTTTACATCTCTTCATTTGTTGTTTACCGGTGCTTACTGTATGTATTGCGTTCGTGCTTGAGTGTGTTATTGTGATTTGAAATTCTTGAAATCTGTTGCATTGTGCGCGAAATCTAAAACAGAAGCTTTGCAATTAATTGCGTGCTCTTAATTCTTTAGTGGTGCGGATTAAAATGCTTTTAGTATGATGTGCGTTCGTTGTTAAAAACACGTGGCCATCCAAATTCGTGACTGTGCAAAGTCGTTTGAAAATTCCGTTTTATTATGGCGTGGTGCAAAACTCGTTTTCAGTCAGAGTGGTTGAATGACCCAAAGTTTAAATCATGGCTAGAAGCAGTGAAATACAGCCCTTTTCGGGCGAGTTGTAGGTTATGTCGGTATGCGGCCGATAGAACGACTAAGCGACTGGAATATTTGCGGCTCTAGAAAGGCAACAACTAGTCACCAAGACCTGACAAGCACGTCGAAGCCCGATTTGTTTACACAATCAGAATACTCGTTACAAATACAGCAGGCAGAAAAACGGGTATCCACCCATACGTGCGACGCCTTTTAGTACCGCTGTGCTGAATTTCGTAATACCAAGTGGATTCATTCAGTGGCATCCTCTATGGCCAAAACCTTCGTTTACTAGGTTCGTCGATAATAACCAGTGAATCGGGAATATCTGACCACTGCGCTGACACGTTTGTGCGATTTAAAACTGCCCGATATATGTATGGCCTATATCCGTGAAATATATAAACTTACTGACCAGCACTGTGGTCATCTGTCAGCCACTGGGCTCGACCCAGATGTCGCAATCCTGCCACGGGTGTAACGACACAGCGCAACAATAGCATCCTCTCCAACCAAGACCTTTGTTTATTAGGTTCGTCGATAATAACCAGTGAATCGGGAATATCTGACCACTGCGCTGACACGTTTGTGCGATTTAAAACTGCCCGATATATGTATGGCCTATATCCGTGAAATATATAAACTTACTGACCAGCACTATAGTCATCATCTGTCAGCCACTGGGCTCGACCCAGATGTCGCAATCCTGCCAAGGGTGTAACGACGCAGCGCAACAATAGCATCCTCTCCAACCAAGACCTTCGTTTACTAGGTTCGTCGATAATAACTACTGCTGAATCAGGAGTATGTTACCACTGCGGCACAACTCATCTGTATCACTCACAGTGAATTGAACAGTAATTAACAGGAATCTGTTGTACTACATCCGTTAATTGATTATTAACCCTATTAATTTAAAAAATCAATTACATTCAATTACAATAACGTTTAATTAACTTATTTTTCAATCGAGTTGAATTTCAGAAATCAATTTGAAACAAACAAAATTAATCTAATTCGAAACCTTACATTGGGGACACGCGCGCGCGCGCGCGCACACACACACACACACAGACAGACAGAGAGTTCTCAGCAGATCCACAACTGACTTACGATATGACACAAAGCTCGCTTGCTTCATGACAAGAGAGAATGAAATCATTGCGGTTATCAAACGGAAGAATGCTAAGCTATATATTTGTGGAGGGGGGGGTTCCTACCAGCGCGTCCGCACAAATATTGTCCACACGGACCCGACGCAGAAAATGAAAATCGTTTCCAATTTCACACATTTACGAGTGCTAGATACATATCTTACGTCTGTTAACCACTTTACTTTTGGCTATTTTGATTTACACGTAGCTTTCAAACTACTTTTGGACATATGTATGTATAATTACCGAATGACTTGACTGAATTTTCGACAATCCGTTCAAATCTTGCGCGTGCTGTTTAACGTGGTTCTGCGCTGTGCCGCCCTCCTTGGAGATCCTACGTAAGCGAGGCTCGCGTGATCTCCATTCCGAACCGATTGGCGGCCCTAATAAGGACCATTACCTACAGAACCGGCGCGTACGTCGTTCTGTCTACTTTTTCTTTGCGGCAGCCTTCTTTGGCGAGGCTTTCGGTTGTTTCTTCACCGCCGCCTTCTTGGGTTTCGGGCTCTTGGGCTTCTTTGTTGGCGGTTTGCTGACTTTTTTTGCTTTCGACGGAGTCTTCGGCTTCGCGGCGGACTTCTTCTTTTCGGAAGCGGCTTTCGCTTTCTTAGCGGCCGGCTTCTTCTTAGCCGCGGCTTTGGCGGTCTCCTTCTTCTCCTTTGGCTTGGCCGGAGCGGCTTTCTTCACTGTGGCGGTCGTTTTGCCTCCCTCGCCCTTGGCGGCTAGCTTGAAAGAGCCGGACGCGCCTTTTCCTTTCGGTTGGACTAGAGCGCCCGTTGCCACCGCCGATTTCAGATACTTTTAGATGAACGGAGCGAGTTTCTCCGCATCCGCCCTGTAATTGGCAGCGATGTACTTCTTGATCGCCTGCAGTGACGAGCCACCACGTTCCTTCAGACTCTTGATAGCGTTGTTCACCATGTCCGAAGTCGGCGGATGCTACGGTTTTGTCCTAGGCTTCTTGCTGGCCGCGGCCGACGCGTTAGACTTCTTGGGCGTAGCGGCGGGAGCCGGTGTAGCGGTAGTACCTGCGTCTGCCATATCGTCAGTCACGATTCGGCGATATTATTAAACCCTGTGTTACCTTGATTAAAAGTGCGCTCGTCCCCGGGACTTTGTGAATGCTGTAGTTCGTCTGGCGTCATGTTAAAGGGTCGATTTCGCGCCGGGTTTTGAGAAAACGCGACGCCAGTATATTCTCTGAAACACAAAACAACATTCCAGACATATCGGACTAACGACCCAGGCAGATCCCATTGCAGGCGCTAAGACGGCGACCGCTGCACACACTCCAAGTCGGCGATGGTTCCGTCGTCTCTGTGACACCGTTTGCGGAAACGGGCCAAAAACGCTTTACAACAGACGCAAAGTGTACGCTTCCTACGCCCTACACTGCAGAAAGCTTCATTCTAACATCCTCAATGTCGGTGAATTCTTCGACGTCGCTGTTTCCCGTTTTTTCGCCACTACAAAATACCCACTTTGGCAACTCCATCGGCGGCGTACAATGTACAGTGACAGTGTTGACTGTTCATTTTCGGAACTGCCGTTACGCACCCGGTTGCGTCATTTTTTGTTAAACACGTTTCTTATCTAATAATCAGTTCTTTCTCAATTTAAAAAAAAACATCAATTACGCGCGTGAGGACAGTCTGACACGACACAAGCGGCGTCGTTTTGTGGGAACTCTTCGAACATCGCTCCCTCCTCTCGCCTGACGAGTGCTTACTTATACACGCCGATACTGAGCATTCACAGCGCCACTTAAACCATTGTACGTTTGCGTTTTTCCGCTCTCTCCAGTCTAACTCATGCTGGACAGGTTAATTTTCTTTCGATGTTAGCCGTTGGTTCCTGGTGCGTATCCTTCATCCATGCTACCTAGGATGCAGCGATACCACTCACAAACACCTTTTACTGTAACAGTGGGGCGGGAGGTAAAATATTTCTTTTCGCACGCGGGTAAGAGGCAGATTCTCATCTACGTCTATGTGCTACGCATTTCGTCTACAATATCTTTTCACGCGCGGGTAGAGACACACTCTCATCTACATCTCTGTTAAACACGCACAGACTACACGCCGCAATACTACAACACTAAGAGAGCGCACGATTTCAAATTTACGCGCACGCGTCTGGTGATGAACGTCATCGACAGACATAACAAAAGCGGCCGCGTAGCACACAGGTAGGATGTAAGTATCATTTTATTTTTTTAATGGCTTTTAATGTTGTCAATCGATCCTCATCTATTATTGTTCATCTTCAAGGCAAATAACCGGTATTAATAAATATTCATGCCTTCTCATAAAATCGCTTACATATACTCCCGGCCACAGGCCACTTGTTCATGTTACTTTTGTCATTCTGAAAAATATGATTGTGAGAAATTGCCATGACATTAGTGAAAGGCCCCTCTCATATGAATACATATTTTAAAATAAATGCAGTTTTGAGTGTTGATTCCTCTTGTAGCATATATGATGAGTGAAATGGAACACATTGGCACAGTTTGACCTTTGGTGGGAAAAAATTTAAAATGATTTTAAGCGAAGCCCTGAATATCCATAAATACAGTACCTAAATAACCTACTCTGCTCTGTTTTCAAATCTTCCATTCGTCTTGTCTTGGAACACTTTACTGCACAATGTAGCGGTCAATAGCTGTAACAAAAGCTGAAAATGTTGAGCTTTTCTTCTTTAATCCATCTTTTACGGGGTGCACTCAGTTTGGTGACATTCTCCATGGTTAGAAATGGGAGGGATTTGGGGGGGAGTTTGTCCTTAGCGTACTGACGCAGAATTTGCCTGGTGTTGAAAACAGAAAACCATCTTCGGGTTGGCCAAGGCAGGATTCGAACCTGCTACAACCTGCACGCTACAAGTCACACCTTAGCGCACTGAGCTAAATGTGTTCGGTGCAGTTGACCTTTAGTTGCTCACGACTACAATGTGGCTGATCGTGTGGTCATCAGTAGTCCACTCAAGTTCTTTGTTTTGTAAATGCGTTGTATTTTGGTCACTTATGTTACTCAGGGAATTTTCTTACTTATCCTGGAAAAATCAGGGAATTTTTTTATGATGAGTTGGTAGACACCCTGGTTATATCCATTTTTCAAGGCTATGTGTTTTATTATGTTATATTCTTCCTTATAATCCTCCGTATTCATTGGTACGCTTATTAGTCTATGTGCTATACTATTATTAAAATTTGTTTGGTATTGACGTTTGTACTGAAAGGGAAACAACGTTGCCAAACTCTGACCACGTAACTTCTACAAGTTGATAAACACGAAACAATGATTCACATACAAACAACTTACACACATTCACGCTCAAGGTCATTTAATACGACTTTCAAGACAAAACAGTTTACTTTTAAAACATTATATGATATCTCTTAATGTACTTTTAATCACAGTAAGGCATCCAGAGATGCTTTTGTAGTGAAGTCGCGTAGCTTATATCGTAGTGAATACGATTATTTAATGTATGGTTGCAATAACGTGTACGTATTATACTGTACATTACCTTAATCATAGTGCACACTAATCTGTTCACAATCGCGTAAAAAATCTTTTATTTTGTGAAATGACATGAACCGTGTTACGCAAATTCTAGTAAAGTCCAACTATGGTAATATGAGATCTTACTTAATATTTTGGTATGGATTTAATATTATAATAATTTACTCGAAAAACGTGATAAATAATTACTCTATTATTATATCATGAACTTAATAAATACAGATAATTTGGTATTAAGCAAGCATAAATGAATTCTTCATAAATGAAACTGCCTATAAATAGTGAAATATTAATTTATAATTGATAGAAATTGTAATATTGGACTATAACATTTCGTTTGTTAATTTTTGTTTAGTTAAAGATTAAACTAAATACTTTTATATTGCAATTTTATATTTAACATTACTAAATAAATTTTATCTAACATTAAACAAAATAAAAACTTACGTTTATAATGGGTGAACTCCGCTTAATGTAGAATCACTATCTTCAGATTCAACTGATTCACTGTCACTCGAACAATTACAGAAATGATCAAATTCTACCTACTGTTCCACTATACCTTCATTTTTCCAAGCGTCTTCAATAACTGACTTGGTGTGTTCGACTACCTTCTTCCAGTTTTCTCCAGTAATCATTTGCATGGCTTCATTTGTTAATTTTTCTACTTCAGTCATCGTGAATTTTGTATTATTTATGGCAACGTATTTCTTAACCCTGGCCCATATTAGTTCTATGGCGTTAAAGTGACAATGATATGGAGGCAACCGGATGATTTTATGACCGTAACTTTCAGCCAACTCGTCAACAATATACCCAGGAAACTTTGGTTTATTAAATAGTACAAATTCCATCAACTCAGCCTTTTTCATATCCTCTGTCAATGGAATGTTTCGACGTTTTAACTATTCAACCATCTCTTCTTTTTTTGAAGCCATTGTTGGAGCCTTGTCTTTAATCACTGAATGATATGGGGCGTTGTCCATCACGATCACTGAATTGGGAGGAATATTCTTTAACAGGAATTCTTCAAACCATGTTTTAAATTTGTTGTGATTCATTTCTTCGTGATAGTTGTTATATAAATATATATATATAATATATAACAAAGTAATATATAATAGTTACAAGTAATACTGTGTATATTTTGCTGTCTTGTGTTTCTCCTTAAAGCCACACTGCTGGGCTAGCCAACTTGTAATATAATAAAATTACAAGTTTAAGTTATGTATTTCTTGTTGTATTGATGTTAGGTGTTTTCGTGTGGTTGTAGACACGCACCGGTGCCTACTATAATGTTGGTTATAAAAGGTGTAATTTGCAATCGTAACTGTCACTGGTGTTAATGTTTTGCTGTTGTAAGTACGCCGTAATAATTCACTCTTCTTATTAAAATATAGTCCGCGCACTTGTGGTGTATCTGATTTACTTACCACTGTTGAAATTCAAATTCTATCTTGTGGCGTTCCGTCTGGAATACATTCACTTCAAACACAATAGAAAAAATATTCAATTTGAATATTTAACATGTTTTCACACACAGTAATGAATGCAGCAATATCTGATAAGTATATTGATTTATACTAATACTTTTTGAATTCTTCCGCCACCTGTCAGAACTGATTAAAAATAATGAATGAATCTACTTTTAATAAAATGATACTCTTGTTATGGTAATAAAAATTATAGGTTTATTAACAAGTTATTAAGTGAGAATATTTTTAACAAACAAAACAATAATTAACAACCCTTTCAATTGCTGATTACAAAATAAAACTTCAAATGAAACTCTATCTGATCTCTCAAGGCTCTGGTATACCTGTTGTTGTTACAATAATTTTACTGTACAGGTTATGTTGTTTTAATTCAGTATATACCATATTCCGTTAGGGTTCTTGGAGATATCATGATACCAGACTCAAGATGTACTATAATTAATTATTTAGGATTAACAATATTAACTGATAATTGAACAAAATATAAAATTTAAAATTGGTATCATATTTCTGATGTTTACAAAAATTATCGTACGCCGGTATGCGCACGCATCTTTACTTTAGTATTGTGGTTAGGCTGTATGACTTGTACAGCATTTAACAAGTATTACTTTTAGTTAATAATTGGTTTTAAAATAATTTGTTCACAAGAGAAAAATTTCTAATAAAAAAAAAACTCTTGTTTGCAATGTACTTTAATTTGCATGTTAATTGAGAACAATTCGGTAATGTCATCATAACAAGCTACCGTAATGGTTTCTGAGGTTAAGAATGACCGTTATTTTTATAAGGATAAGTTTGTCTTATTAACTAATATTACTTATGCTATACAGGTAAACATATTATTTTTTAATAAGTTTTAACATAGGATTATCAGAATTATGTTTGATACAATTAATAAAATAAATTCTGAAATAACGAAATATTCAACAAATACGTTTTATCAAGTAAGCGTCTAAATGCACTCGTATTTATCAATAATTATCTTTAAGCATTATTTTTTACATCGTTATAATTTATTAAAATATTTTTTATAATATTTTAATAATGTTGTGTTAAATCTCCTTTAAATTCTGATAACTTAGTTGTTGATTTCCGATACGCTGCATAATGACTTGCGTAGTATCGAAAATTCGAAATTGGCTAAACTCTTATTTTTCTTTTAAGTATTGTTTAATTGAAATTGTACTCCCTGTTTCTTAATTAAAAAATTCACTCGCAAATAGATCGATATTGTACACTGATCTACTTGATAAAAATAACACAAATCCGCACTGTTGCACTCGTTAGTAAATGTGTAGTATTAGGTTAGTGTATGTATATTGTACTTGAGTAAAACATGTCGCGCACTAATTTAAAAATATACTTTTTCTGGTCTGGAGTGGCGTGGCTTGTTCCTTAGGTGTTCGATCGTAGACTGTCATGTACCTCGAGAGCATCTCTCGCTCGTCTGATGAACTTCATTCATTCCATTGGTTGGTTTTTGATAGTCTCTGACCCAAAAGGCCTATATTTTATTAAAATATTTAATTTTTAGTCAAAATCGATTTTGGGTTGGAGACTTTTTCACGTCATCGACGGTACAAATTTTTAGTTCGAAAGTTAAAAACTATCACAACTTCCTTATTATACGTCCTATCGTTAATCGGTTTATATCACTGAACTCAGGGCGTTTTGCTTATTAAAATAAGTCCAAACACGCTTATTTTCTGTTCACTATCAATATTATTATATTGATTTTATTTATTATTTTTGGTACGTCTTATCTTTATAAGTTCGTATTACCAGATTTTTCTTAAATCTAATATAACATTTCTTATTTAAACACTTCGAGTCTATATCTCATTTGGTTTAAGTTACAATTTGTGAAAAACTATTTCCTACACAATTTTCGCTATGGTGTTACTCAGCGTCCATGTTGGATTTTTCACAAACATGCTTATTATTAAATATCCTTATCTAAAATGAACATATTATTACCTAGTATTACTAACAATGACTATTTACATTCTTTTTTACTATAATATTGGTGTATTACCGTGGTCAATTCAGTATTTACATCATTTTAAACCTCTCACATAATGCTTATACAACTTTTCATCTTGTTTTCTATTTTTATTACATAGATTATATTATTTAATTGTTATAATTAGTGTACATACACAATAATTAATCTGTTATATTCAATGGTCATCTTTTAATAAACTCAGAACCTCCTAATTATTCAGTAGTGGCTCTGTCTATGTTGTGTCATGACATTATAGGTATTTATTTTGTTTAATATAATAACAAAAGTGTTATTGTCCTATTTGGATTGTATTCCTAAAGTAGCATTGGATATCAATCTAACTTTTAGTAATGTTTCCAATTACTTTTACATAGGTTTACTAGTTATATTTTTCATAACTAGCTGGTTGGTCATTGTTTGTTTACCTCTGTCCTTTTTCACATTGGACATTTGGTTTTCAAATGTTTATGTACAATATGATTGTTTTAGTGGTCATTATTTGTTCTCAAAGTAGCTCTGATATTTCCTCTTGCTACTGGTAATAATTGTAATACCTTGTTCTCAATATTTAGTACAGTATTTTCTTTAACTAACTTGCTATACACTGGTTTAGCTTACATTTGGTCATATATACATGGTTATTTTGTTTACAATAATTCAGTCATAATACTGTTCTTAACATGTTCAAAACTTGTTCTCAAAGTATTATCATATATTCCTTTCACTACTGGTACTATTCTGATAAACATTTACATTAGTTTTAATACTGTAGTTTGCTTAACTAAATTGGTACATTGTCTTATTTCTGTCTTTGACTGTGTCACTATGTCTGACTTGTTTTGTTTACATTGTTTTGTCTTATACATTATATTGTTTCTTTATATTTACTTGATGATCATATATTTATACTAATATGTATCATTTTCTGTTATAATAGGTCACTTCCTTGTGGATATTGTAACAATGTATCATCGGTTTTAGTGCAGTATCTACCTACACCTAAACTGACTCCATTATGGTATATTAACATAATACCTTCACTAATTTGTTACAAATGTTTACAACTCCTTCTAATACACTAATACAAATCTTTCTTATATTACTTACAATGTTTTTCTCTGGTCAATTGTGGAATCTAAATTCCTGTCATGTTTGACACTTAACAAATATTCTCTATTTGTTGTCAGTTTTTTGATATAAACAATAATATGATTGTTTTATATGTTCTGATCTGGTGGTCTTATAATTATGTGTGTTGGTCACAACTTTGTTAAATCAGTCACACTCATTGTTTGTGTTTATTTGACTATTTTTTAACCTTTGTTGCCTCATCATGAAATTAACCTATTTTTTCACACTGTAAACTTCCTCACTGTAATTGTTTGTGTGGTTTTCAGTTGAAATAATCAGTTATTCACCGGTTTCACATTTGTATTAAGTACACTTTTATTGTTTGTGTTTCTTTAAATGATCACACTGGTTTTCATGTCACACTTATAGTTATTTCTTTTGTCACTGACTGTTTCTTCTTTAAAATATATATGGTTCATTGATTCCTTACGTCTTTGGTTTCTCTTCATCCTTCTTCTTGGTCCTTCTTCTTTCTTCTTAATTCCAAATTTCATGGTAGTCGCTGTTTTCATTTTATTTCCATTGTCGTTGTAGCTTGATGATCCTTGTCTCGTTGATTCCCCTCACTGCTGGATATTATTTTCATTGATTCCCCTCACTGCTGGATCCTATTGGGTCTATTTATTAGTATTTTGTTTTGGTCTTGTGTCATTTTCTTTTTACGTTTTATAATTAAGGTTGACATATTCACATTCTCGTCTTCATTGTTGGATTCTTCTATTATTAGTTTTGTAGATACACAACTTATATACTTATCTTTGTTCATTTAAATATGTTCCCATGTCTCTTATCATACTTGACGTCATATATATTTATAGTATGTAACTACCATATTTTGGTACTGTTACATAGTCAGAAGTCTTTTTCGATTTAAATACATAGAGGCAATTGGGAATAAATCCCTGAGAATTTCCGGCGTGGATAATTATAAGTCTTCCACCTTTTCTAATTCGCACTGGCATAGTTCCCGCCGTAGAATCATCCGACCAACACTTTTTTAAAGAATGTCCTGCGTTCACCCATATTTCGTCAACCCAGACGACGTTATTAAAATTTTCATTTATTACACCCCTAAGAAATCTACAGCGAGAAACAACTACGTGTTGTTGCTCCATTAATACTTTTCTACCCGAAACGGTAGTAAATTTAAATCCCAAATTTTTAATTACGGACCATAAAGACGAGTGGCTACCAGTGAAAAGCTCTGCATCATGAAGAGTAACGAGTAGCTTTTTTATTGTAGGATACTCTTTAAGACTGTAATACTCATATACGTGGCGATGGATCCCATCTTCTGCAAAAGCATCCAGATTAGTAACACGTTTTTCTATCCGTCTTTTTTTACCTGGTGTTTCCAGTTTAGAAGGGCCAGCTTCCTCGCTTTGTTTAAACTTCTCCTTACCTATCAATACGACCGTATTTTTTCTTATAGAGAGTGCAGCTGCTCTTCTATCAACAACTTGACTAACTGAAATCAGAGGCCCACCATGTTCCTTCTCTTTCTCGAAATAATCTCGTAGAGAACAAACGAATTCTCTGGACTGCCCTCTAATTGGTACTCCGCAACCGGAAATACGTGTTTTCTCTTTTACCGGGTGTATTCGGGGTCGACCACGCTTTTTCCCAGTTTCCTCACTTTCAGACATACCTTCTGTTTGAAAGTAAACGCATATAGGTGAAAGCTGTTACGTATTTTAAAGAATTCAAAATTTAAGAATTAGGATATTTATACAAATTGTTTTAAAATAAAAATCGCACGCACAAAGTTCCTTAAAATGAACAAAATAAAGTAAATTTATACTTAGGTAAACATGTTATTTAAACATGCTTATGCTTATTTAGTTAATAATAGATTCACACGTTTTCACTACACTTAGTTAATTGGTCAGAAATTAGTTAAGTAATTAGAAATTAGTTAGCAATAAACTTGTATCTGGAACACAACTATTTAAGTATTAAACTAACGTACACCCACGAATAATCAATCAAGTGTAACCGAGAACACAGCACTCTTAACAAACAGACTAACAGTTCACTCTGTGGTGCGACATTCCATACTGGTTTTAATAACAGCACGTGTGGGACATTATTGGCAACAGTGTGCGTTGCTACGGTTACTGTTTACAGTTTTGAGTACGGTGATTGGTTGAGAGGGACGTAGCAGTCAGTTGTTTAATCAACAGTTCCATCTGTCAATACCAAACAAATTTTAATAATAGTATAGTGCATTAAATGCCGCCATTTTTTGTGTGTATGGATGATTCGATTTAGCATTTATAACTATGTCTGTTGTGGTAGGTTTTCGGTATACAGTATTTTAAAACCGAAATGGTTGTTTCTTTTTAACACCAATACATCGAGGAAGTTCAAGCCATTATTGGTTTCCATTTCCATAGTAAATTTTATGTTGTGGTTAATTTCATTAATAAATTTAAAAAACATATCCACCTGTCTATGAGTGCCGTTAAATACTATGAAGGTGTCGTCTACATAGCGTGTATAAGAAACAATTTTATCATAGAATCGGTTATAGTCACACAATAAAAATTTATTCTCATAATAGTTCATATATATTTCGGACAAAAGTCCACTTAGAGGTGAACCCATAGCCAAACCTTCCTCTTGGTTAAAATACTTGTTGTCATGAGTGTAATAATTTTGCTGTACTATAATCTGTAACAAAGATAGGAGTTCATCTATCTGCTTTTTGTTTAGAATACCTGTTGTAGTTAAATTTACCTTTAGAATTTTTAATGTTTCCAAAACCGGAATATTTGTATATAAATTGACAATGTCCATTGAGACAAGTTTATAACTAGGTGTGATCTCCATATCTTTAATTTTATTTATGAATTCAAAGGTGTTTTTTACATTGTGGATATTTTCTAATTTTATGCTGTCCTTAATAATTTGTTGCAGTTTTTTGGCTATTTTATAATTAGGGGCGGTCGTATAGTTAAAGGTCGTATAGGAATGTTTTGTTTGTGTAATTTGGGCAGTCCCATAAATTCAGGTGCCTTAGGTTTGATTTGTTTCACATTCCGTCTGGTTTGTGTGTCAAGTAAATTTACACCTGTATTAATAGCTGAATTTATGGTTTTAGTGTGTTTTTCAGTCGGGTCATCATTTAACAATGTTCCCGACATTGTAGAACCAGGCGCGAATTCTCCATATGTGCGACGTGTGCGCCGCACGCGTCAAAATTATTGCTGTGAATAAATAATTTAAAACTCTACTTATGTTTCAAATGAAGGTGTGTTATTGCAAGGAATGTGTGTGCTGGGAGCGGCCGCACCTCTCATGGCTATTGCTGAGGTAGCTGACTGGTGAGAAGTGCGTGCTAGACTTGTAGAGGGGAGCGGAGAGGTAAAGTGGGGGTACAGCGGTGTTAGCGTGCCTTGATTGCGGCTTCAGTACCGCACCAACCAGACGTGTCAAGAGTTGTATGGTTTCTAAAGTTCTTTGAGATTTTCGAATAATTTCTGTTGAATCGTGATTCTGTTTTTGTGATGTGCTTCTAAATCATAATTGTACAATTGATGACATTGTGAAAAATGGATTTTCATGTAGAAGTTTAGAAGAAAACTTAAAATTGTTACAAATGGAAGACCGTGCCCTCCGTTGCCTAATTTAACAACTAAACACAAGGGCAAAAAGAAAGAATACACTAGACACTTTTGAAGAATACACTAGACACTTTTCAGTATCATCTTTCAACTCGATTCGATGGTTAACTGGCTGTGAGAAATTAAATAAATTATTTTGTTGGCCATGTATTCTTTTTTCAAAGAAAAAAGTGTGTGGACGAAAACTGGATTTTCCGATCCCAGTCATTTATCCTCTGCACAGCAACGACACGAAAGATCGCAGTCTCATGTAGAATCATTTCTTAAATGCAAGATGTTTGGAAAGCAGAGAATTGACGTTTTAATTGACTCCCAACATAAAGACAATATCAGCAAACACAATGAGCTTGTTAAAAAAAATCGAGATATATTGAAGAGATTAATAGATGCTGTTTGTTATCTTGCAAAGCAGGAACTTCCTCTGAGAGGCCAAGATGAATCAGCCGACTCATTAGACAGAGGAAATTACTTGGAGTTTCTTGAGGCACTCTCAGAGCATATGATTCTCTTTTAGACAAGCATCTAAAAACAGCTACTGTGTTTCGAGGTACATCTCCAGCAATACAAACTGACATAATCCATGCTATACGGGATGTTATTATAGACGAAATAAAGGAAGAAGTTTCTTCAGCAACCTTCACTTCTATCATGCTGGACGAGTCGTCTGATATCTCATGTAAATCTCAACTTTCAACTGTGCTCCGGTTTGTTAAGGATGGTGCTGCTTGTGAACGCTTTGTTGGATTTACTGACGTAAGTTCAGATAGAACAGCTGAAGGACTATTTGCACATGTGACAAGTTTCGTGGAAGAGTTTAATATCAGTGACAGATTGGTAGGGCAGACGTATGATGGTGCCGCAGTAATGAGCAGTCACTTGAACGGGCTTCAAGCTAAAGTTCTAGAATCTTACCCAAAGGCTCTCTTTACACATTGTTATGCCCATGTTTTAAACTTAGTTCTTCAACAATGTCTCTCAAATATAAAAGACTGCAGGATTTTTTTTCAAACACTTAGTGGGCTTCCAGCGTTCTTTTCCAAATCCTCAAAAAGGACAGTTGCTTTGGAAGAATTTGTACAGAGGAAACTGCCATCATGTAACGGGACAAAATGGGAGGTTTGTCATTTTATTAAATTTATTTCATTTCAATTGCAAACCCAACACATGATACAGGCTCAATTAGACAAAGGAACAGTGAAGCGAAGTTTGAACGTAGTCAGGACAATGGAATGCGATGTATGTTTGAGAACGCAATTGAATTCCAAGAACTGTAGTGCTGTGTGATGCACACAAACGCGCGACCACCAGCGGTGCGCACAAACGACGCTAAGACGCCTCGACCAACATGTCGGTTTTGTAAAATTTGTTCGCCATGTGCTCGGAAGCAGCCGGAAACGTAATTGAAACTACAACCAATTGAGTGACGTGACGAAAGGCAGTGAAATTTCATCGACGTCTAACACCTATGAACAACAGCGCACTTTAAGTACGGCGACGGACATTTACACATAAGAAGGCATTGGTATTTTCCGTCTTGTCCAAAAAACTTGGGGAGTGGGGTACTCTGTGGACGCTCCTCGCAGTTACCCGCCGAAGCTACGCCTGGCCAGGCAGCCCGCCAAACGGGGCTCAACAATAAAATTTTAGTATCAATTGAAAGTGAGTGCAGTATTTAGAAATGCGAAAGTGAGTGCAGTATTCGGAAAAATGAAATCATAAATTCTTTCGGACACATAAAAGAGGACTGTGTGAGTGATGCGCCACGAGGTCAGGGAGACGCCACGTTGCCAGCAGGAGCATTGAGTAACCGTATTACACAAAATATATGATTAATTTTGAATAAAATGGGGCCTATATACGAGGGCTATCCAGAAAGTAACAGACGTTTTGACCGACCGCAGCAGTGGGCGGGGATAGAGCCGCCATCTTGGTGTCAGAACGTTCCTACACTCAGTACGCATCCAGCTGTGGTAGCGTGCGGTCTGTGCCCCTCTTACTTTGCTCTCTGTGACGTGTTAAAATGTGCGCTGCAATAGAAAATCCTGCCACTTGTGAGGTACGTTCTGTGATTAGGTTTTTGTTGGCAAAAAATCACAAACCAATTGAAATTTATCGCCAACTTTGTGATGTGTACGGAAAAGGAATAATGAGTGAAAGCCGAGTGAGGCAATGGTGCATTGATTTTAAAAATGGCCGTACCAGTGTTCACGATGAGGACCGCAGTGGTAGACCTAGCCTTGTGACTGATGAACTGGTGATGAAAATCAACGACAAAATTTGTGATGATCGTCGTTTCACGATTACGGAACTTTCGAAACATTTTCCCCAAATTTCACGGAGTTTGGTGCATGAAATTGTGGCGGAAAAGCTTGGTTACCACAAATTTTGTGCTAGGTGGATTCTGAAAATCCTAACGGAAGACCACAAAAAACAGAGACTGGCTGCAGCACTAACTTTCCTCGAAGATTACGACAAAAATGGTAACAAAGTTATCGATCGTATCGTAACTGGGGACGAGACTTGGGTGAAGCATGTCAATAGTGAAACAAAAAGGCAGTCGATGGAATGGGGACACACAAATTCTCCCAAGAAACCAAGGAAGTGTTTGCAAACGCTGTCAGCAAGAAAGATCATGGCTACTGTGTTTTGGGACTCTGAAGGAGTGATTCTCGTTGATTTTCTTGAACGTGGCACAACAATTAACTCAGAGAGGTATTGTGAAACACTGAGAAAGTTAAGGCGCGCGATACAAAACAAGCGTCGGGGAAAACTTAGTGCGAAGGTTTTGTTTTTTCACGACAACGCATGTCCACACACGGCCAATCGTACCCGAGAGCTCTTCGATGGTTTTGGATGGGAGGTGTTCGATCATCCACCATACAGCCCGGATTTGGCGCCGAGCGACTATCACCTCTTCCCAGCGATGAAGACATGGCTCGCTACACAACGCTTTGATACTGATGCCGAACTGCATGCCGGTGTAAACCAGTGGTTGAAATCGCAGGCGGCAGATTTCTACAGAGACGGTATTGAAAAACTTGTGCCACGGTATGATAAGTGCCTTAATTTGAATGGCGATTATGTAGAAAAATAGCTTAAGAGTGTACCTTTCAAATGTATATAATAAAATTTTGTTTTTTTATTTTGTAAATTTTTTATTTCAAAACGTCTGTTACTTTCTGGATAGCCCTCGTAAATAAAAGGGGTTTTTTACAATGGTGTGAATGTTGAGTATGAGCATGCTGGGCTGCTTTCTTTAGGATAAGATGTTTAATTAAATTTTAGTTGTATCAGATTATTTCATAAATATTCCAAGAATGTTTTATTTGTCTTGAATTTTGGCAAGAAGTGATAGACTGATTTGAGAAGTAAAGAAATGAATACGTAATAATTTGAAATTTGAAAGCTTAAAGAATAGAATAAAATTTTAATTGTTTTTCATAAATGCGAGTTGCGTATGTTATTAACATAACCTTGGAACCTCACTTGCATTTCGCAGTTCGTGCGACGTAATCCTGGGCAGAAGAAAGGTAAGTGGGAGATAAATATTTTATGATTTAAATGTGTTAAAAAGATAACTGACAATCAGTTGCTCCTACCAGATGGAATTTTACTTCAAGGTTAGTACAAACTGTCAAAGAATATAGTGTTCAACTTATAGAATTTTTGAAAGTATTGTGGAAAACTGTAGTGAATGGGAAAGTGATACAGTAGTCAAATCAAGAGGTTTTCTCTCTTTTTTGAGTGAGTTCAATACCGTATTTTTGTTGGAAGTATTTTCCAAACTGTTTTCATACACAGATGTACTGTATAATATTCTCCAGAGTGAATCTGTAGATATAATGTACTGTCATCAAAAAGTTATTGATACTGTACAACAATTGCAAAGTGAGAGACAAAATGGTTTTGATGCCCTATGGATAGCAGCTAAAAGTGAGAGAAGAGGAGCTGAGCCTAGAACTAAAAGAATTTGTCAGGACTCTGAGGACAACTATTGTCGTCGATTGTTCTGTGAAATCATTGACAATATTGTGCAACAAATAGATTTGAGGTATGGTTCAGTTTCGAAGTTGAGATTCTGTCATCTCCTCTCACCTAATAAATTTTCCATTTACAAGGAAAATTTTCCGTCTGTCCTTCTAGAGTCCTTAGGATCAGTGTATGAGTCATTATTTGATCTTGTAAGACTCAAAAGAGAACTTTTAGTGGTATATTCCAGTGATGAATTTCATGGTCTACACGTCTTTGAGTTGGTCAGGTTTCTAAAGAACAATGACTTAATTTCTGCATTCAAAGAAGTATACATGTTAGCTGAGTTAATTCTGACTATACCAAGTACCACAAGTTCAGTTGAACGTTCTTTTTCGGCTCTAAAACACATTCACAACTACTGCAGGAGCACTCAGAGCAAGGACAGGTCAAGCAGTTTTAGTATTATTTCTATTGAGAAAGAAATACTCCACAGACTGAGACTCAAAGACTCATTTCATGAAAGGGTAATTGAGAAGTTTTTATGTAAAGAAAGAAGAGCAGAACTTGTTTATAAATAGATATGTAAACAGGAGAAAAGTTGACTGAACTAACTTTTAGGATACTTTTATTATTATTATTATTTTGTTGTTGCATTTCCCTAAATAATGCAGCTTATAAACTTGATAATTAAATAGTTTCATAGTAGACGGATATAATTATTTTTTAAGCAGCACACCCACCTTGTCAAAGCAGGATACGCCCCTGGTGTAGACCCGTTAAAAAACACAAAAAGCCTATTAAAAAATCGTTGAGAAGTGTAAGTTTAAGTTTTTCAAAACAATTGATAGCAAAAAATATTTACATAAAACCTGGGCAAAAGCTTTGTTCAACATGCCATAACTTTTGTGAAGAAAAAATAAAAGTCAGTGAGAATGAAGCAGATGATGAACTCATGACTGAATTAGATTCATTAGAATCAAGAAATGTATCCCTCTCAAACAAACACTGCTCTAGATGATTTAGGTTTAACACCAATAAAGCTTCACACCTTGTCATCACGTAGTAAGGGGCCGTATTGTAAAAGAAAAGTTGATAATGTAACTAAGGCTGTGAAAAGAAAAATTTCAAAAGCACTAGATTATGATGTTCCAAGTTCTGATGACGAGAAAGAAGATACAAGTATGGTTAAAGGATTTTGATGTGATGATTTGTCTTTTGAAAGAAAAGATTTTATCTGTTGGGGGGTCTCAAAAAATCCAGATTTTGACTTTGGCTCCAGAATCTTGGAGCAAAGAAAAAGTGATGAAGGAATTCAATGTGAGTGAATACATTGTGCGACAAGCAAGAAAGCTGAAACCTGAAAAGGGTATTTTGGGAATTCCTGATCCCAAAAAAGGTAAAACACTTTCTGAAAATACAATTAAACTTGTAACAGACTTTTATCAAAATGATGAAAGTTCAAGAGTGTTACCTGGGGCTAAAGACAAATTAAGTGTTAAAAAAATGTTTACATGCAAAAAAGACTTATCCTTTGTAACTTGAGAGAACTCTATTCTTGTTTTAAATAGGAATATCCAGATGTGAAAGTAGGGTTTTCAAAATTTTGTTGTTTGAGACCTAAATGGTGTATCCGTGCTGGTTCTGCAGGCACACACACTGTATGTGTTTGCTGCATCCACCAAAATGTAAAACTGTTACTGGATGCTGCCAAAATTGAAGAATCATATAAAGACCTAATTAAGATGCTTGTGTGCAACATAGAAAATTCCAACTGCATGCTGCGCCATTGTGATAACTGTCCTGCAAACACTGCAGTAATCGATTATTTGACTGAAAAATTAAGTGAAGATTATGATTTAGAAGAAGAAATTGTAATAAGCCAATGGGCGAATACCGACAGAGCAGAGATGGTAAAACAATCTATTAGCGTAGAGGACTATATTTCTTTATTGAGCAGAGCTTTATTGAACTATATTTCTTCACTAGAAAAGCTAATACCCCATTCATTTGTCGCTAAATCACAGTCATCAGCTTTTAAGAGATTGAAAGAAAACCCACCACCCAATACAGCAATTGTAGTAATGGATTTTAGTGAAAATTATTCATATGTCATTCAAAATGAAATGCAAAGTTATCATTGGAATAGAGGGGGTTGTACTCTTCATCCAATAGGAATTTTTTTAAGAAACAAAGAGAATGTTTTGATTTGAATATTTGAATGATTTTGATAAAAACCATTGTTTTATAAGTGACGATCTTGAGCATGACACAAGTTTTATTAACTATGTTCAAAGGGAAATTACAAAATGGCTGGCAATAAATCATCCAGAAATAGACACAGTTCATTATTTCACTGATGGCTGTGCTGGTCAATATAAAAATAGGAATAGTTTTAAGAACCTGTCTGAGCATTTGAAAGACTTCAATATGAAAGCTGAACACTCGTCTTTTGCTACAAGTCATGGAAAATCAATATGTGATGGTCTAGGAAGAATGGTAAAAAAAATTTTAAGGAAAGCTAGCCTCCAGCTACCAGATGAAGATCAAATTATGACAGCAAGTGCTGTCTACAACTATTGTGAAAAGAACATTGAAAACATTCACTTTCACTTTATTAACAAAAAAGATGCTGATTCACTACGATTGGAACTAGAAAAACGATTTTCAACAACCTGGACTATTCCTGGTACTAGAAGTTTTCATAATTTCAAACCACTTCAGACAAACAACCTTGAAATTAGAAGGACTACTGATAGTCTTAACCCTGCACTAATCTTTTCTTATCAAACTTCTTCTGATTGGGTTTGTGTTCAACCATCTTCAAATAATATGTGGCTGCAAATTATGATGGTAACTGGTATTTGGACTAGTAAAAACTATCTTCAGTGAAGAAGAAGATGCGGAAATTCTTTTTCTCCACCCTTCAGGACCAGCTGTATCTTTTTATTGGCCTCAAAGAAAAGATTCGTGCATAGTGCCTTTGGAACACATCATCAGTATAGTAGACGCACCTCAATCAAGTGGTACCGGAAGAATGTATTATTTCAAAAAAGATTGTGTGAAAAAACTGAGAACTGTTGGATGAAGTGGAAAAAGTATTTCAATCAGCATTAACATGTATTAAAAAGACAAACAACTCACAATATTGAATGTGTATTTTGAACAATAAATTGTGTTTAACGTAAGTACTCAGTCATCTTTTGAATTTTAAAAGATATTCTTCTGTTGTGCACAGTAATTAAATATGTTAAAAAGCCAACTATATTTTTTAATTATCTAATAGCCTATATATTTAAGAGTATTTTAAAACAAATTTGAGCATTCTATCATGTCTGAGACTCTAGATATTGTGGTTTTTGTAAAACAAAACACCCGTTTCTTAAATTTCTAAAAATTGTATTTAAATATTTTTAGTTTTTTGAGGGATTGAAATAGGTTAATAAGAGCATTTTTCGCTGCTTTTAGGTATAACACACAAACTTTCTGCAAAATTTCATGATATCTTGAATAGTTTTCAAGAAAAATATTTTAAAGTTGTGAGTGCACGTTAAAGGCGCGATTTTCGAGGCTTCGGATAGTGCCAAATTAGAAAAACTAAAAAAATTAATTAAAAAAAACTATAAATGATAGAGCAAAAAAAAATTTGCAGGTGTTGTCAGGGTAGTAATAGAATCAATTGTGTCAAGTTTCATCAAAATCTGAGGAGGTGGGTGTCATGACCTGGGTGATTTGACATGGAATGACCCTAAAAGCAAGACAGTGATGTTATTAGATTTAGATTCACAGTTACTATAAGGGAATTAGACCTATTTAAAAATATTTAACCAATTTTGTACAGAATGACAATGTATTTCAATGACAATATCTCATAATGTCCACCAATCAAATTTGGTATTTTAACCATAGCAACAACAAATTTAGGTAAATAATTTGAGTTTTTTAGTGACCAAGGATGAGGAAAGATTGAAGAAAGTATAGAGCTTGAAATAATAAAATAATGAAAATAATTTAAGAATTCTTTAACAACCATTGATGAGTAAAAATTGAAGAAAGTATAGAGCTTGAAATAATAAAATAATAAAAAATAATTTGGGAGTTCTTTAGTAACCATTGATGAGAAAATATTGAAGAAATTACAGAGTTTGAGATTATAAGAAAAAAGTAACAGAAACGAACTAACTAATAAACCATCTGGAGATAGCATCATAGATTATTAATAATAAGCCAAAAACATTTCCAAGTGGATTACTGAAGTGGATAAATCACAAAAAAGAAAACTAAATATACCCAAGACATGGTAACTGGACCTGAGATGAAGAAACAGTTGTTAAGTATAACCTATTTTAGAGTTATCACGTAACGAAGACAGACAAAGTGAATTACACTAATAACACTGATTTCACATTCACTAATTAAAATTGTGGACTTATTTTGATAATGAACAATTAACACTAACACCAGAACCACTATTCTAGTTATTTCTTGTGTAAAAAACTGTAAATTAATTCAATACTATACTAAACAAATTAACCTATGAACACTAGTTTTTTCGTACGTAGTTTGTGACCATAGTCGTCCATATTTTTTCAAATATATAATATTTTGATATTTGTTGTAAAGCTTGTACTTTTATTTGTGTGTTTAAATATGTTTTTCTGTAGCTAAAAGAACATTTCCACGCCTTGAGATTTAACGAAATCGACCATTACTGGTTACTAAACAGAATATCCAACTGGCAATAAATAAAGAAAAACTCAACTTTGAATTAAAATAATCGGGAACGTTATTGGGTAACTAAAGGGTATAAAAAATGGATAGTTAAACTATTATTATTCGTAATACTGTATGTTTGGTTCGTGACAGTTCTTAAAACAGAGTTTGCTTTTGATATAATAAATATAACCTTCTTCAAGTTACGAAAAGAAGTTGGCAACGCAGAATTTTTGAAACGAACGGTGGAAAAAAAGGTGAGTTCCACAGTCGTAGTTATTATCAGGCAGGGACATTTTATTTATTGTAACAAAATATATATATATATTGTTATGTATCAGTGTACTTACGAGTGTTGATAGGATGTGAGCAATTGTGTGCTCGTCTTATTTAATTACGCCCCACTGTTGTAAGCGCCATCTGTAATCTAACAGTTTGTATTGTGGTTATTTTATGTGTTTTGAGTTTTGAAGAGTTTTATTTAGTGTAAATTGCCTCCATTTATGTCAAATACGGATCGGCTGCCGCAATCGATTGTCCTCGAGCGCCCCGTTCTTTTTCCAAATGCTTCGGTCCGTTCGCTGCTCACTCTCCTGTTGAATTACCTGTAATTGTCCTGTAAACCTTCAAATTATCTACAATGACAACTCCTTTGATTCCAAATAACAATATTTATTTTCATTAAAGTTGTTCAGAGAAACGAACAGTCGACTTGTGTCGAAAACAAATATGGGTCGGGTCGACTCTAGCGCTCAATTCGACTTTTACACTAACAAGTTCCAAATAACAAATTGTTTATAATCACATATTAATTCTCAGGGTTTAAGGGTTCTTTTAGACTGTCATTGAATTCAGCAAATACATACAAAAATACAATACATTACAAAGGTAAGTAAAATTTTAAAATCTTAATACTATATTTCGTTATGGTTAGTTGCTATGGTAACCAGACTATCGGCAAGATGGACGCCGAAAACTTTTGGCCATGTG
This sequence comes from Magicicada septendecula, assembly GCA_034769895.1. Taxonomy (NCBI): domain Eukaryota; kingdom Metazoa; phylum Arthropoda; class Insecta; order Hemiptera; family Cicadidae; genus Magicicada; species Magicicada septendecula. The sequence goes on along the minus strand of CM068373.1, from coordinate 441,695,963 downwards.
CTGTCACGTGTTATTTTAAAATATATGTTTCAGTGTTCACTGTGTTAGTTTTTAAGATTTTTCTTCAATAAATGATCCCTGATGTTATTCTGTAAGTGTAGATAGTGCCTACGGTAGTGTTGTGTAATCGTACCTGTAGCGTGATTGATAATTAGAGTTGGCATCAGTCAGGCGTTATGGAAGTGTGTTCATGGTATGTAATCAGGATTTTCAAAGGTTCTGCATTTATTGGTTGTTTTGATTTAAATATTTTCCTCTTCCAATCTTCCACAGTATTTGTAGCTTCTATTAGTTATAATTTTTCTTCACCAACGGTCCAAAAAACATTACTTTGGTTTCATTAAAAACTTCTTCATTAGAGCTCATCTGCTCACTGCACTAGTTAACAATACAATACTATATTTCTATATTCCTGCCTTACTATTCAACGGTTCCGTGCCCTCACAATACTGGCCTGTGATTGGTCAAAACAGAGAGTTCATAAGGTCACGTGGTCAGTTTACAAGATTTAAATGTTCATCTGCCTATAAGAAAAATACTCCTTTTTCAGCTTTAAGTTTTCTTAAATTTAAATTACATCACTCTTTTCTTTATGTCATTATGAACATTTTGCTACCTCATTTACTTACATTGGTTAATTATAAAGGGTGGTTTTTCACCTTACAAAAATTCGAATGTTGGGCCTATACTTTAATTATACATTTGTTATATCACTTTACAATTCCTTAAATTAATCTGATCTGTAATATTACTGTTAAAACAATTAGCTTCATCATATAAATTTTGTCCCTTTCCTGTTTTATCACATTGGTTTACTAATCTACTCATTTCTGACATTAGTTCCCTTGTATGGAATTTGTGGCCTAGGCCATCAATAACATTTCATTAATATATTCTAAATAACATTTATTATTACCTAGGTTTTTGGTTTTGAACCCTTTTTCCTGAGTTACATCTTATTACATGAGCCTTGACCCTTAACAAGTTTTCACAATAGTTAAAAATGACATCTTTTGACTTATTACTTAAAGTTGTGTTTACATGGACAAGTTTACAATCATAAATTAACAAATAATATAATTAGAACAAAATCTTTTAACATGTTACCTTCGAGGTATTGCCTTCACGGCCAAATTCTACATTTATAAATTGACAAATAATTATAAACTACTTGGTGTACCATTCTTCCATCCTATCAATCTTATCAAGCATTACTGGCTAATGAATAGATTATTGTTCATAGGTCCTGGTTTCTAATACACATTTTCTTATTTTGCCAGTAGGCTCACACAAACTTATAATGTAGTTTACAAATGTTAATAACTAGGGCCCGGATTTTTATGTAGCAAAAAATGGCAAAATATGTACATAAATATGTAGGAAAAATAAGGAAAATATGTAGCTAAATATGTAATATTTAAGAAATATGTAGTATTAAAATACTTTCACGTCAACAATGTAATTTACATTGTTACGAGAACATAACAATGCCCTCTTTGAAAGGCTTTAAAAATAATAGGTGCTTCATTTTAAACTTTTTAAAACCATTTTCAAAACATGCAAATATATTTTGAGCAAAGTCAATGTAATCCATAAAATACTAATCAAGTTCGGGGCTGACACTAATCACCAGTTAGATTACCACTTCTGTCACAGAAATTAAGTTAACCCTCAGAATACACAGTATCTGAAAGTTCAACTCTTTGTTGAAGAGTTTACAATAAGACAGCATGCATAAGAAATGAATTACTTTTCAATTGTTTATTGTACTTTAGAAAATTTATGAAAACATATTTTAGAAAACAGAATTAAAAAAGAAATCTTGATATTATAAAATTAACAACAACAAAATATTTTACCTATGGATTTCTGTAGTATAGGACATGAGTATAAAGTAAAAAATTGAGAATTATTAACTATTTAACAAAGTATTTTACTAGGAGAGTTGAAATTACTATAAAATTAAAGGTAGATTTTTGACTTGAAAATCTATATTGTATATATATAACTCTACTATAACTCTGCATAAGAATAAAGTGTCCACGTAAGTTTTTTTTACCACTGTTTAGTTGCACAATTAATTATTAAATACTTTTATATATTGTCTGTTGACATGGACTGTCTTCGGTCTGAGAGTATGTTTTTATATATAGACAAGGATCTCTCGACATCACATGTCGTCACCGGCGCATATTTATACAGAGGAATCGTACTTGGAAGAATATTCTCAATCGATTCTAGTTTCGCCGTTACATATGCGATAAATGGTATGTAAAGTTGAGTAACCAGGTTTTCTATTCAGCACAGCATTTAATTTAGTGGAAACTTTGTCCGACTTCACCCTGCACAGCATTTAACTTGTTAACTGCCTCTTCAACTATTCCTATGGCTTCTTGGAGAGTCAGACCTGCAGTCTCCAGTTTCTTGATACTATCGGGAAGCCAACCGAAATGTGTTTTGATGTACGAAACAGAAAATATCACCTTAGAGTTGTTGAATGCAGACAAGGATTTGCTCACTGACACTGCAGAATCGGGAGATAATGTTTCCACCACAGACTTCACAGCTTCAGAGTTGTCACTGTAGAAATTTACGGCTTCGATCCAGGTTCCCCATCTTGTAATTTCGGGTTCTGGAGGCAGAGGTGTGTCAGGTAGCCTTTGTTTGTAGCACTGGATACGGTAAGGAGCTTTCAAGAACACCTTTTGTGTTGGTGATATTAATGTATTTACTTCGGGGAAAAGGTCTCTGACAGTTTCAGCTACTCGATGCAATCCATGAGCCAGGCATGTAACATGTAGTAGGTTGGGGTAAAACACATTTAGAGAATTACCTGCTTTCAACATGTATGCTGCTGCATCTGTATACAACAGCAGTACCTTCTCTTCTTTAACACCATTTGGCCATAACACTTTCAGTCCATCATTAATAAATCGAGCTACTGTTGAGTGATTTGTTTGCTCCAGGGGCTTACAGTAAATCAAGTAGGGCTTGACTGGATTCTCGGAATCTAACTGATTTGCGATGTAACGACCTACAGCTCTGATTTTTTCCAAAGTCTCAATATAGCAAACGTTCAAGTAATTTTTTCTGAGTGTAGATTCGTCTGGAATATTACGTTTGAAGTATTTCTCTAAGAAAGACTTAAATTGAGGCACTTGAAGTTTGTACCAAGGCACATTAGCAGCAATCATTGCTAAAGCCATGTCTTTATAAAACTCACTATTAGATGATGAAGATTGCTGCTGCATCTTTGTAATTAGTACCTGTTTCGATGAAGAAGATCGTTCTTTATTTCTAGTATGTAAATTACTTCGCAAATGTTGTTCCAGTTGAGACTTCATGGAACAGCCAATATTTTTATCACAAACTTGGCAAATACAGCTTTACCGTCAGTTGTAAAAGCACTGTCAATCTGTACCCATGATTTTAACTTAGATGACAAAGATGATGCGGTCGGTGCCATGATAAAACAAGGATATTTGTATTTAAAACTCTTAAGAACTTGCGTTGAACAATACCGCACAATATGTTATTTAAGACGTCTTTTGTCCAACAACGAGAATCCGCCAAGGCAAGAAACAAGCAAGCGCAGAAGTGCAGGCGAAAGACAAAACACTGACTTGACAATAACTTCAACGCACCACACTGCACACCAGATTGTTATTTACGTGTAGGGTTACACTCCGAGAGCGTCGATAATACTGGCGTCAAAAATCACATTGTGCCCTACAATAGCATAGAGTTATATAGATATTTGTTTGTTTAGGTAGATGGAATCCGTTGCGAGAATTGCAAGATCTGCGAAGAGTATTTATTTACCGTGGACAGCACGTTCTTTCCCCACCGAGTCTGCTGAACGTGCGAACGAAACGTAAATAAGGAGTGGGCCGCGCATACCATGCTCATCTAACATCCCGTGCGAAATGCCTTACTTGTCGCTTGAGTTTGTAAAAAATTTTCTTCTTGAAAGTAGAATCTATGCGTGCAATTGCAACAGATGCAATATTTTGCCTTTTCTTGCAATAAATTTAATTGCACCTGATTTTGATTAATTGTACATTTGCGCATCTGAGTAATGTTGTTATAGGCCTAACTATTTTTTGCCATTTCAATTTTCAAATTGAAGTAAAGTATAGTAAAATAGCTAAAATATGTAGAAATATGTAAGATGGAGTGAAATATGTAATATGAACAAAATATGTAAAAATATGTAAAATTAAACTCGCGGATAAGACACCTATTGGTATGATTCGCCGATATCTGGCTTTTCCATGTAAATATGCACTCAGCATTTAAATATGTAATTACATAAAAATCCGGGCCTTATTAATAACTATAGGCTTTGGTGTAGAACACAAATACAACTACTTACACCAAAACCTTCACTAACATCTCAATCTGAGATGAAACCCTTCACCACCATTCACTATTGGTGTTATTTATGGGTTTTTTTTTTTTAAGTAATTAACCCGCACTTATTTTGTCACCACTCCACTGACACTTATTGTATTTGTAACATATTTAAATAATAATAGGGATTGTTAACTTTATTCCCCACTCTTTCACATTCACTCATTTACATAAAGGTTTGTATGTATTTTCTTTACTTGCTATAGTACATTTTAATTATTTATTTTATTATTTGTATTGTATTTTTTCCTTATCTTTTATATTCTACAGTCTTTTCTGTGAGTAAGGGTTGTTCGTCTTTATCTGGTTTTAATAGGGTAGTATTGGTGATTCGACCTACTGAATTGAGCGGTTTTCAGTTTTAGGATGGGGATACTATTCTGTCGCATTACAATATATATATTTGACAAATAACCAAGAAGTGCTGGTTTGTGGCAACAAAAGTTATATTTCTTCTAATTTAATTTTAAGTCACGTTTGTTAAAATAAAATTGTTAACTTCTACATTTTAAAATCATGCAACTATAAAAGAGAAAGAATAGGCCAATTTATCAGTACATAAAAACATGTTTCTAGATGCTAATAAATATTAAATTGATTGAACTTGAAGTCGTACTCAGTAACTAATGATCAATTTTGCGTTACCTTACCTTTATTTGGACGTCAAATGTAAATCTTGACGTTCATGTGAAAATTAAACAAGGTGTCGTCTAGTGTACTCGGGAGAGAAAAACAGGTCAATGCAAATAAACAAGTACATATTTATAAGATCATATAAAACATTATATAAAACATATATATCTTATTTATAAGATTATATAAAACATATAAACATATTAAACTTTATTTCTTTAACATGACATTCATTTCTTTTTCTACGTATTTTTATATAATTATATTATGACATACTGTGATAGCCCATTATAGGATGTTATCAACTAAACATATTAAAAGAAAACCAAGTATTGAAAATACACATTATAATCGGTATACCTTAAATAATTAACGCAACCCGGTGGTTTTGTTCATTACGTAATTTTCACACTCCCATACATACACATATATACTATTTCTTTAAATCCCCAATTTCTTTTTTAATTAATAGCTTCTTTTTTGTTTTATCAGAATTTAAACAACTGTATAATATGTTAAAATTTGTTCAAAATATAGAAAAGTTCAAAAGTTACTCATCCTCGTTGCTAATCCTTTCGCCACCAATTCGAATTTGTTATTCGCCACTCCGATATTATTTTAAACTGTTAACATTGTTATTAATGAATGTCCACTTGTTTCTCACTCCGTTATTATTTTAAACTGTTAACATTGTTATTAATGAATGTCCACTTGTTTCTAACTCCGTGATTATTGGAAATACTTTTAAAACCACATTTTATATTAGTCGGCCGACTGGATATTTTGCTCGCGAGCACTGTTTTCTGACTGCGCAGTCTGAGGGCTTTTGTCGACTGAAGATTTTGAAAATGGCCAAAGATCTTCTGTGTGCGGCAACTTGCGTCGGGATTGGTGGAACGCATCTCGAGGAGTTTACGTCATCTAGCACCTGGTGACAAGGAATTTTTCAAGCGTGCTTTTTCCGTGTGACCGTTGGCCGACTAGCGCGCGCATACGCATGAATTCGCACCCCTTCTGACAATTTACGTTCCCAGACTCTTTAATTGCTTTTGTGCCTCGCACGGCTTGGTACGAGGGGGACTGCAAGGTGTTCAAAAATGTCATGTGTTTGTGATCAAAACGTTCAGCTTGAGTTGCTACTACTTTTTTATAATTATTAAAGAATAAAATAAATCCCAATAGTTTGTCCCGTTACAATACCCCCCCCCCCAATGAGAGGTTTTCTGTCGAAACAGAAAAACTCTCATTGCCTAAAAACCTAAGAGGATCAGCCAGGATATGGCGCCAACAACCCCCCCTTTAATCCTTATTACAATCATGGGTAACTTAACCCTCTAGTCCGGTGACTATGGTTGCACCTAAATGACATTACTGGACTTCTCTGGTTGAGATCCCAACACCACAAAGTCAGACAGGCACCCGCCACAATATTACCAAACTCTGTAACATTCAATAAAAAATATCAATTACGGGCTTTTCAACATACCACATCCTTAACTGACTTGTTTCCTCTTAGTCGTACTGGTTTGCGTTAAGAAGCACTGGTTGCATCTATTCGTATATTCTTACCATACGTATATTACATTTGTATACTCAAATAAACATTCTTATTTTACAAAAACCTAACCTCAAAATAAGCAATACCATTTAGGTTAATATCGGATTACAAATTTTTAGCAGTAAATAACTTTTATTTCAATTTCCATTAATTAAATATTTTACCTTTGTCTGGTATTATCATTTCAAATTAAAACTAGATTATTCAATTCCCATCATTGCATTTCTATCAGTTATCATTTATTTTATAATTAAAATCAAAAGAAATCTAAGTTCATTACCAAAATTAACATTTTAATTTAATTAGATCATCTCTTTCCATTAATTACTTTAATTACATTACTTAAAACTTTTTACATTAATTAAATCCCTTCACCCAAATTTCAGTTACCTTATAATTAAACACTAAGTTACTTCAAAACAATCTTAATGCATTTAATTTCATCTGGTATTTATTTACTTCATAATATAAATTCCTGTATCATCTTTATAACCTGCACATCAAAACTTTCAAATTTACTACCAAATTCCTATCTTTTAATTGAATTTGATTTTCATTCTACACACATTCATAATTATATACTGTCAATTATTAAAAAATAAAAAAACTTATTACTACCATAAAATCGATTGCAACTATAAATTGATTACAACAATATGTGTTGTACTATTATTGATCACATTTATTATTACAACAACAACAACAACAACAACAACAAAAATCTACTTTTCACTTACCGTCGCTATCTGTTCTGCTAGGTTCCAGGGTTCGAGCACATGAACGCTAGATACAAACATGGTTTACAGGTTAAGCAAAACACTGACACAACTCATTTTTTGGAAGAGAATTGATACTTTTAATGCTCAATTGATGAAATTACTGTTTGACAAATAGGTTTACATGGAGTAACATATGGTGCAACTCGTGCATCTGGTTTGTAAAGGAACTTACAGACTAGAGCTTACCTTATTATTTCACAAACACAGACGCAAATATAAAATACAAACACAAATATAAACAGCCCAGCTTTGCCACTCACCCCTCACACAGAATATTATTTAAACCCTTAGCATTTTTTTTAAAAACCCTCTCCCTGCCGGCACGCGTTTATAACTTGAGCACTTAATTTTTTCATTTTTTGTATTTAGTCGTGTCCGAAAATAGTTATATGGGTTCTTCTGTATTGTATCAGATTAGCCGCACTTCATTTTATTTACTGCACTGAATTTTAATTTATAAAAGTTTTATTTTTTTGAGCCCCGTTTAACGGACTGCCTGCACAGTCGAAAGTCGGCCAAGGACTGCCAGCGTCTCTCACTAATGTCGACTGCATAGGCGGTAGGAAGCTGCCGTTCACTGCCACCCGCTTTGCGTCGACGTTCAAGCTCAGTTGTTGGGAGCTAACCACTTTATGTGTGGAATAAAGCTGGTATGTGCGTGTGACCCGAGGCCGATATTGGACTTGGCTCCGCTGACGTCATTGGAAAGGCCGGATTTAGCCATGACTTCCTGCCGCTCAAAAAAGCACATTGCTGGATTTTGCTCGTCCCAGGGCATCCTGTTTTGTGGCTGGATGCGTCACTCAAGCTTGTGTTGGGGCAGTTGCGTCTGTGTGCCGCTACACAAGTACAGATTTCTGAGAAGTTTGAAGGGGGTAAATGCTTCGCTCGCCGCGTTACACAATAACACCTGCGTATCGCTTTTGTCTCACTGTTTCTCAACATCGTGCTGTTGCATGGAAAATAACGTTGCAATGCGTTCTGTTATACTGGACTGAATTTCGTTACACAATAATTTTCACAACTTCTTTTTACAAGCCCGCACCAAGATGAAAGAAATAAAAATGTACTTGCCCCATACGGTAAAAATAAAAACACCCAAAAATTGACCCGCTACAATACCCCCTCGATGAGAATTCTGCTGTTCACAACAGAAGAAATCTCATCAATAACCCCGAAGAGGACCGGTGAGGAACTGGTGCCAACAACCCCCGGGTTCTTAATCTCATGGGTACACGACCGCCCTGGCTCAGCGACTATGGACTCATCTGAACGAGATCACTGGACTTCTCCGTAAGAGATCCCAACACCGAGAAATCGAACAGACTCGCACCACAGCGCACCTCGCCTTTTAACATACCACCCCCAAAAATCCTCAATCCCTGGCCAAAATTATTCCAGCTCCTCCGCCGATATGTTTCCCCTTTTTGCAAGCTGGGCTGCCTTTAGCAAATACTGGGCTCACACATACTCACATTACATGATACATTGTGAAATTGAAAAATTACCAAAATTCTTTAGAACTGACAAAAGTTTAAAAAAAATTCAAAGTGCAAAAAAAAATAATATGCTCAAAAAATTCTCTTCCTTATTTTTTGTTTCCTTTAAAATGACTTGAATTAAGAGTTTTCTCTACTTGAACAAATCCTTAACCTAACATGTCTTAGTCTAACAATACAGTTCAATACAAGAAATCAGTAAACTAAACCATTAACAAAACAACAAAACGTGGTAAATACACACATAATAAAACAATCACTACCTAAAATATTCATTCGCTGGCAGGCGAAAAATCAAAAAAATTTTTTTTTTTTTTTTTTTTTTCAAAAAAATCAAATTCCCCAAAAATTTTAAAATTCAAAAAAAAAAATTTAATTTGTTCAAAGGTTTGATTTATATTTAGAAATTATTTAAAAATTGGTTTAAAGTGATTAAATAAACAAATAAAATTAATTCCCTACTATACAAGCTTAGTAGGTGTCTGACTTCATCAGCTGATCGAAACTAGGTCAAGTCCAAAACCCTTGAACTACATATGTTATATATAAGTTCTGAAAATACATTGAACATCTGTAATATCCTAACTGGAAATACAAACATAATAAAACAAAATATTTAAAATAAACAAAATATTAATATAAATGATCATCAACTTGACATTCACATTATTTAAAATAAACACTTCTTACTTTACATTATTTTCAATTCTATCCAAATTTTGCCACTGGTAAAAAAAAAATGAAAATTTTTATATCTTTATTATCAATCTCTCTCTTTATTCCACAATCTTACTTTAATCTACTGTGGGTGATGTAAATTATTTATTCTCATTGACCGTATTAGATCTCTATGCATATATCATCTTTACTCTCCCTATGGCTCTAATATTAATCAACTTCAAGTAACATGACACCCATCTCTACCAAAATATCTACTAATCAAGACACTCTAAGCTCCAACTTATCATTGAACACAAAATCGTCACCTTCTCTACATATAAAAAAAATACTCTCTAACCCTTTGTACATAGGATACGTGTTTCCCCTACCCAAAACTCAATTCCCTTATTTGGCGGCCCGGATTTTACCTAAGGCGGCCCCTTCCCCCCTAAAATCTATCCCTATCCCGTCCCAACCCTTGTTGCGGACTCCCCAAATACACTACCCCCTAATACAAAATTGCCATCCCCAAAAAATCTCAATCTCATAACCTTACTACAAATACAACAAAATAGCCTCATTAATTATAAACATAAATATATCATTCAGAACTCTACAATTATTCTCCCTTACCACTGTGTCAACATTAATACTTCACAAAACTACATTACTTCAAAACAATATTACATTATATCATCTCTATCATTTCAAATTCAACTTTGAATTTAACTTGGACAGATCTACGTGTCCCACAACATATTTATCACCCACAAAACTATCTTTTATTAGATTTCACAAATCGTTACTTTATTTCTCATTGTAGCAAATTATTTGTAATATCTGTAATACATCAAACATTACATTGAACATCAATTACTTAAGACATTGATAACTAATATACCAGTGACGTGTTATTGCTGATCAGCTGATCCTCCTAACACAATAAAAACACATTTAAAATGGAACCAATTACATGACATATGTATATATTTATCATTATTTCTCACCTTCTTGTTTCCCATTTCTTTGGTTCTGATCATTTATGTTAACCTGGCAGACGATTTAATTATTGGCTTAAAAAAAAAAATATACACACACATAATGAAAATACATATTCTTATCAACGCCTATGTCTAACATACAACTATAAAATAATACATTTAAAATTATCGCATGTAATGAACACCTTATTTTTAAATATCTAAGCAGCCAGTTACCTAAACAGAGCACAAGCAGTTTTATTAGATCAAACTTTGAATAAAATGTTATGTTATAAAATTTACATTCGTGACTCCTTTGCGTCACCTCCCAGCCACACACACTATTTCAAATTATGGAGGACTGTCTCACCCTTGCGCTTCCACAGAGACTGTATATTTTGGAGCAGGGTTTACCTCTCCGTGTCTCTGCTTCCGCTATTAAGTTTTAAAGTAGTGAACATCAACATGTTCTCGTTATAATAACACCCTTAAAACGGATCTACCACCTGTCTTGCTACCCCAAGGCGGGCAGAGTGGCAGCCGCTGTTCCATAGTTCCGGTAAGATTTCCTCTAATTGTCACCCCCCCCATGAATTTCTAATATATACCAATTTCAAGTCAGCTATGGTCAAGGGACTTGATATGACCATAGCTGGCCGCTAGCCAAAACCACGGTTAGTGCTGGTAAGACAGTAACCGCCCGAAAAGTCGGGGAAATCTAACTTTAATTTAATTGCCTGTTTCATCAATCTCGTTATGTGCGACACGGTCGTTTGGCAGTGTGTACACTTTAATTTACACGGATAAGGTGTGCCGCACATTTATCGCCATTTTGGCCTCCGATGGAGGTAACACTCACTGTTACCCCCAACCCATTTCGCTATTGGCGAGAGCACAGGCAACCCCCGCCATAGCCACTTAATAGCTAACTAATTTATTAACAATTGAACTAAACTTTCTACATATACAGTTCAACACTCCACTGTTCTATCACTTCATTGAGCACCAATCTACCCCCCAAAATATCCCCACTTCTTGTATTGACAACAAGTTTATATTTTGTTATACATCGTTTCAAAACGTTCCCATGCTCACTGATACTGACTCTTGACAATTGTTTTTGGTCACTTAATTCTAAAATTTATTTAATTTTGAAATTATATGCACTCCATTTTTTTTCTTTTTTTTTTCAAAAACTTTTAAACTTCAAAAAAAATTAAGTTCATTGTTAAAAATCATTGTTTCTATTAATTTGATTAATTTAATGGTTTGATGGTTTTTAATGTCTCAACCTCTAAGTTACAATAATTACCTCATTATTATTTGGTCTGCAAAAAATTTAATTTTAATTCTTTTCTGTCACAATAAGGTTTTACTCAAGATACTGATTCAGCAGACTACAACATTTCTGTTTACATTTGTGTACCAGACTTCCTTTCATAAACAACAGTTATAAACATTCTCAGTTTCAGCATTCATAGTCTAAACATTCTGGTTGCATCATATATTGCCATATCTGCTTACTACACTCTTCAAGTTTTATAATTCTTTTAGATAACATATTTGTCTCTTACATTTTTTTTTTTTTATTCCCATTCAGGTCAGATATATTTTTTGATTCATTAATAAAATTGGCCCTTTCAAATTATTTGGTTAACTTGAAAATTCTTTAACAGTCTCCACCCAAAACAATTTGACTTTAATTACGGCTGTATGAAGTTAATGTATAAAATATTTAAAATTACAATTTCAATTTGGATCAAAATGAATTTACACAGCACTAGCATCTACAATATTAAGTTACTCCAGGGGCGGTTACGATTCAATTTCATCTCTTAGTACATTCAAAACAATTTTCCTGGCTTTAATTGCAATTTTCAAAATGATTCTACGTGATTAAATGTTTCAGTTTTTCTTATTATTTCAATAAATTTTACAAACATTACATCATTGGTTCTAACATCTCTTTAAATTCCTCCACAATCACATGCTTAATACCATTATCCCCTACTCATAACCTAACATAGCAGGTACCACAAAATACTAATTGAACCCTTTGGTTACATAAGTTTACTTTAAAATATTTTCCAAAATTATTTGTTTTTTCTTAATTACCTGTAAATAGGTTGTGCTTTACTTGTACAGGATCATTGTATATAGAGATGCCATGGAAGACAAACAGAACCCCTACTCATATGATGAACTACCCTCCCCCCTTTTTTTTTTTTTTTTTTTTTTTTCAAACCACAACCATTAATCTACAACCCCATCTCCATATACAATTATCCTATTAGACTATACAGAAATTTATTATCTAGTTTGTCTACTCAGCCACAAAACTCCACTACCTACCTAATTAAGGGATGAGTTTACAATTCATAAATAACACCAGTTTATTTAATTTTGAGGATCACCCTAATGTAGTATTTAGAATTAAAGCAATCAAATGGTTCCAAAAAAGTGTGCCAATTTGTGTAACTATTGTTTATGTGTTTACTCTAAGGGAAGGGTTAGGGAAATCGGGAAGATAAAAGGGATAAGGATTATTACAAGGTCAAGAACTAGGACTAAAGGTAGGGGACAAAGCTTCCTCCGGAAATAAGGGTACATGGAGAAAACCAAGGCTCGCGTGGGCAGGGGCGCGTCCCTGAAATAGACGAACCCCACTGGGACAAGTGGGGAACACCTATCCGCTACCACTTACTGTTTTATATTGTTCATAGTTATTTATAATTATTTAACTATAGGTTTATTATAGTGGTTTAGTTATATTTAATTACAGGATTTAATGTATTGTTTTAATTAATTCAATTGTTGAAAACAACATTTTTAATTACTTGCATTAAGTATAATAGTTACAACTCATTCATTGTCTTCCTCCACATTAATTTTGTTATTTATTTAAACTGCGAAATATTAATATTATTATTAATATCACAACAAGTTTTGCTATATACATACATTGTTTATCTAACGTTTTATAATGCATACAAATAATTTCACTAAACATGTATTTACAATTCTTCATCAATAATTATTCAGTTATATCACACTTCAATATCAAAATCAGCTAGGTCATTACCATATATTAACATATTTGAAATTGTCCAATTGTGAATTTAAGGCTCAACCTCCATCGTCAAAAATTAGACGGGGTTTCACATAACATCGTTCAGTTTTATTACCACACAAATGACTGTTTTGTGTGTGGTCACCATAAAAACCAAATTCATTCATCTTACCCAAATAATCATAAAACAGGTCAACATTAAGTACATCGGTTAAGTCTCCATCAGTAATATTGTTTAATATCAGGTAATTTGTTTTCTCATCAAGTAAGTCATTATCATTTACAAAAATATTCTCAAAATAATCCACCCCTACTACTCTTTCTCTCAATTCATCATAATTTCTTTTTAATGTATATAATTCGATCTCTCTCTCAATACACAACTCTCTTTCTTCATAGCACCACATCACACTCTCACAATTATTCCGGACAGAGGGTACAACATTATACAATATCAATATATTCTTTACTTCATCTACTAATATGGGTCTCTCGCCCTTCATAAAAAACAACATTTGTGAACACTCTGGTTCAGAAAAATTAATGGGAAAATTTACCTTCTGCCCCCATTCAACTATAACATTATTCTTCCACTCTCTCTGTACTTCATAAACACTCATTAACATTTCATTATCACTACATTCTGCAATTTCATTAGTACTCTCATTATTTATTTTTACCGTATCCGTCTCTGATACTAACTCTTCAAACACATTAATATTCTCGGTATTACGTACATTATTTTCGACATTATTGTTATTTGTTAACTCTTTATCTGGCATTACATTTTTGTACTTGTCATTACAATTTTCATTTGTTTTATTTTTCTCGGTACTCATCACATGTACTCCCATTCGCTCAACACTCTGTTCTAACTTATTCAAACTAGTTCTTATCGTTTCATGGGTATTTTTACAACGTTTATTAATTTCTTGAATGTCATATTTCAACTCATTAATCTCCCTGCTTTGTCTATCGAATTTGTCATTCTGGATATTAAATTTAACGTCAGAATCACTCTTTATTTCGTTAATTTGGTTCTTTAATTCATCCAAACTATTCTTTTGAATATCAAATCTATCATTGAAATTATTCTGTACCTCGAATTTATTGTTGAAATTACTGTTCATTTTCTCTAACTGCTTTAATATAACACTCATCATATCATTTTCTACTTGTTACATTTTGTTGAGATTGGAGTCGATATATTACTCGAGTCGTCTATTGCTGATTCAGTTAAGCTGAATTCTTTTACTCGATCTACTGGGGTTGAATGAACCCCTGATTCTTCCACACTAGCCGACTCGTTCATTTCAACTGCAACCTCGTTATTATCTTCCATTTTTTATAATTGGTTAAATTAAATTAAATAGATTGATTAAATAGATTAATTACGTAAATAATGTAATTAATTAAATTTTATAATGTAGCGTTATGCTATGCTAACCTAAAACATGTTTGTATCTTTGTAGATGTGGAATTTTAATTAAATGTAATTATAATTCGTGCCTGTTTCGTGGCGCCATTGTGATGTACTATTATTGATCACATTTATTATTACAACAACAACAACAACAACAAAAATCTACATTTCACTTACTGTCGCTATCTGTTCTGCTAGGTTCCAGGGTTCGAGCACATGAACGCTAGATACAAACATGGTTTACAGGTTAAGCAAAACACTGACACAACTCATTTTTTGGAAGAGAATTGATACTTTTAATGCTCAATTGATGAAATTACTGTTTGACAAATAGGTTTACATGGAGTAACATATGGTGCAACTCGTGCATCTGGTTTGTAAAGGAACTTACAGACTAGAGCTTACCTTATTATTTCACAAACACAGACGCAAATATAAAATACAAACACAAATATAAACAGCCCAGCTTTGCCACTCACCCCTCACACAGAATATTATTTAAACCCTTAGCATTTTTTTTAAAAACCCTCTCCCTGCCGGCACGCGTTTATAACTTGAGCACTTAATTTTTTCATTTTTTGTATTTAGTCGTGTCCGAAAATAGTTATATGGGTTCTTCTGTATTGTATCAGATTAGCCGCACTTCATTTTATTTACTGCACTGAATTTTAATTTATAAAAGTTTTATTTTTTTGAGCCCCGTTTAACGGACTGCCTGCACAGTCGAAAGTCGGCCAAGGACTGCCAGCGTCTCTCACTAATGTCGACTGCATAGGCGGTAGGAAGCTGCCGTTCACTGCCACCCGCTTTGCGTCGACGTTCAGGCTCAGTTGTTGGGAGCTAACCACTTTATGTGTGGAATAAAGCTGGTATGTGCGTGTGACCCGAGGCCGATATTGGACTTGGCTCCGCTGACGTCATTGGAAAGGCCGGATTTAGCCATGACTTCCTGCCGCTCAAAAAAGCACATTGCTGGATTTTGCTCGTCCCAGGGCATCCTGTTTTGTGGCTGGATGCGTCACTCAAGCTTGTGTTGGGGCAGTTGCGTCTGTGTGCCGCTACACAAGTACAGATTTCTGAGAAGTTTGAAGGGGGTAAATGCTTCGCTCGCCGCGTTACACAATAACACCTGCGTATCGCTTTTGTCTCATTGTTTCTCAACATCGTGCTGTTGCATGGAAAATAACGTTGCAATGCGTTCTGTTATACTGGACTGAATTTCGTTACACAATAATTTTCACAACTTCTTTTTACAAGCCCGCACCAAGATGAAAGAAATAAAAATGTACTTGCCCCATACGGTAAAAATAAAAACACCCAAAAATTGACCCGCTACAAATATAATATACGCAAGATACTATGAATCAGCTGATATCTTATCAAAGTAGCATAACCTCATATAGAGAACATGAAAACATACTACTTCGGTTATTTTTTAATTTTTTATACAATACAAAATGTGATTATATACTACACAAAGTTATTCAATACAAGAGATACATAAATCATCACAACAACCGTTTAACACAATTACAATAATTATCAATGTAATTTTCTCTTTATTTAGTCAGAGCTTACTTATTAACGACTTAACAACCTTCTTCCACCACACACACTATGCCCCCCCCCCTATTGACTGTAGCGCCCAGTTGCCTCCACAAGAACTGAAGTTTTTAGGGTGTAGACGTTGCCTACCCCATTCTTGCTTCGGCGTTACAAAACATTCGGTATTACTAATGTCCGAGGACATCAGTAATCCTACTAACACTTAGGTATATGCCCTTAAACTGTCTACCATCCCATTCGATGGATAGCCGCTGTTCCATAGTTCTGGTGATTCCCCTGATTTACCCCCCGGTTAATTTATAAATTCACCTCTTACAACGATAACAAGCTATGGCCAGACTTAGGCAGAACTAGACATAATGTGCCCTGACCATAGCCAGTCAAAGCTGAGCCAATTCCACGGTCAGGGTTCGGTGAGGCCGTGACCGCCCGAAAGTGGGGAATCTCAAAAATTATACTTTTTATATATATATATATATATTCCCCCTTTTCATTTAATTATACAATAATCTGTGTTTATGTATCAAAATTTTAATGATATATATTATCAACGATTTTAAAAGAATAACTAACATTACTCAGATAGATAATACTTTTTTAATTGGGTCACAGTATACGTTCCTTTTATTTATCTGGTTTGTGGGTCTATTAATACATAAGCATTTTCCATTTTTATTTCACTAACCTCATATGGACCCGCGTACAACAAGAAGAACTTTTTTATCTCTTTATCTAGTGCCGATGATTGATCATGGTTTTTTACTAATACTAGTTGCCCTACCTCATGTTTGACGGGTATTAAATTTCTATCATGCTTTCGTTTCCGTTGTTCTGCTTTACTTAAGAGCCGCTCCTTGGCAAGCACCAGCTTCCTCCCATGTGGTATCTCAGTCCGTGTCGGAAATTTTATTAATTCCTCTATGATGCGTGATGGCCTCCTCTGAAACATTAACTCATGAGGACTATAACTTGTGGACTCATGTAAGCTACAGTTAATGTACCCTTCTATTTTATTTACAAATGTGGCCCACAATGAATGTTTTTGATGGCAAAATGTTCTGAACATACGCCCTAATTCCCGCATAACACGCTCACTAGGGTTTGATTGGGGATGATATACTGATGTATGTTTAACTAAAATATTCTCCCAACCTAACGTTTCCCTCCAAGCGTTGCTGGTAAACTGAGAACCATGATCCGATAATACTATTTTAGGTCTACCCACTTCAGCAATGTATTCATTTACTATCTTTTTCGCTAATACCAGAGATGTAGCCTTTTTTACAGGGTACAGCTTTACAAATTTAGTAAAAACATCTAATGCTACGAACAAATAAGTCACTCCGCCTCGACTCTTGGGTAGTGGACCATATAAATCAACGGCAACTATCGCCAAAGGACTGTCTGGTATTACATGTTGCATTAAACCCTCCTGTTTACGATTATTTATTTTGGCTTTTTGACAAATTTCACATGTTTGTAACATTTTACGCACGGTTCTTTCCATATTATTAAATTTACATGATTCTTTTAATATGTCACTGCATTTCTTGGGACCTACGTGACCATATCTCAAATGACAATCTTTCACTACAGGATATTAAAAACTTAGGAACGCATAACTTCCAATCGTCACCTTGTCCATTTGTTCGGTGAAATAAAATGTTCATATTTCAAAATTGTTCATACAAGCTAAAATGTTTTTCCCATTTGCTAGGTGTATTTGACATCTTATTTAATGCTGTTATTATTTTACCAAGTTCTGGATCTTTTTCTTGTTCTGCCGCTAGGTTGTGCATTCATTTTTTCATATCTAACCCCTCCACTTCTTTGATTACAAATATTTTATAGGTGTTTGCTGTATCTACCTCCGTATTATTATTAAAATCAGTTCTAGATAGGACATCAGCTACTACGTTCTCTTTACCCCTACAATATTCTATGGTTAAGTCATACTCTTGTAATATTAACATCCATGTTAATCTACCATGTGTTAGTTTACAGTTTTTTAAAAATGTTAAAGCTTGATGGTCTGACCTTATGATTATTTTATTTCCCAACAAATATGTTCTGAATTTTTTACAGGCGAAAACTATCGATAGTGCTTCCTTTTCCGTTATAGTATAGTTCTTTTCACTAGCTACCAAGGATCTACTGGCAAAAGCTATCACATTATGATTACCTTCCCTATCCAGTTGAAATAGTTCTACCCCCAAAGCTATGTCGGATGCATCGGTATGTATGTAAAATGGTTCCCTAAAATTAGGATGAGCTAATATGACAGTGGTTAAAAATTTATTTTTTATTTGTTTAAAGGTAGTTTGCTCTGGTAAACCCCATTGCCACTGATTACCCTTATTTAATAAATGCCCCAGTTGTACGGTTAAATATGAATACTTTTCTACGAATTTCCTATAATAATTACACAGGGCTAAAAAACTCTGCAGCTGTTTAATATTCTTGGGTGCTGGAAAATTTTGTATTATTTCCACTTTTTTAGCATGTGTACTGATACCCTTAGCTGAAATTATGTGGCCTAAAAAATTGACCTGTTCCCTTAAAAACTCTGACTTTTTAAATTTAACAGTTACCCCATATTCATGTAATTTGCTCAACACTCTATCTAATCTTTCACAATGTGTCTTAATATCTGGTGAAGTTATTACTATATCGTCCACATACACAGTGGTAAACTCTAAAATTTCTCTCCCTAACACGTAGTCCAAACATTTAATAAAAATTGATACACTTACGTTCAGTCCAAAAGGCAATCTACAAAACTGATAATTCCTTCCATTATACAGAAAGGCCACATACTTTCGGGATCCCTCCTCTAATTCTATTTGGCAGTACCCAGCCGTCAAGTCCAAGGTTGTGGTGTATTTGGTGCCACTAAAACGTTGCAAAATTTCTCCCACTGGTTCTGGTGATTCTCTGTCTGGAATAATTATTTTATTTACTTGTCTAGCGTCTAAATGTAGTCTTATTGATAAGTCTTTCTTAGTCACCACTACTAAAGGGTTGGAGTATGGTGAGGTGGATTTTTCTATTATTCCTTCGGCTAACATTTTGTTTATTTCTTCTTGTACCAACACTCTTTTAGAATATGGTACCGGATATGCTTTAGGCGCGAAAGGTGTTTTTTCTTTAACAATTAATCTACCCCTAAAACCTTTTACTAGACCGGGTTTATCTGAAAAAACTAATTTATTTTTGTCTACTACCTGTACTATTCTCTCTCTATCCTGATAACTAAATTCCCTAGTTTGATATAGAATTTTATTCATTCTTTCACCCCAACTATCTTCAGTTTTAGTTAATTCATGCTTATGTACCTTTAAATTACAATAATTGATCATCAAGGGTCTACATTCATTTTTTCATTGTCGGATACTAATATTCCTTTACTAATTATTTGTAATGCTTTCATTTCCACATCTCTTCGTCGTATAAATGGTACTTCAATTATATCGTTTTCATTTTTTAATTTCATAGTTTGTGTATAATAATTTAATTCAGCTTTAAATTATTTAAAAAATCATTTCCCATTATCGCTCCCATATTCAAACCTGGAATTACTAAAAAAGGTACATTTATCTTGTGTTTATTTATTGTCAGCTGTAACATTATTTGTCTAGTCACCCTCCTACTCCAAACACCTGTTACACCTATAACGCTAATTCCCAATACTGGTAATTGTGGAATGGTTTCAGTGGTCTGATTTTTTATTTTCTTAAAAATTCTATCGTCCATAGCGGTAATCTCACTCCCTGAATCTACTAGAAAAGTGTACTTGGAAATGAATATTTCGGCTTAGAATTCAGCCATGCTAAAGTTACTACCGTTCTCATCTACTTCTTCTTCCGATAATTCGTTATGTATATTTGTAATAAGTGATCCTATTGTTATGTTACTACTGGGGACTTTCCTTTTCAACCGTCCTCATTAGTTTAACTGTGCTGGAGGTGGTGGTTCATTGTACGCCCCCCTATGATCTACTCTACTATCATGATTATTAGAAAATACTTCCGTACCCCTAGTCTCATTCATATTACAAACATATCCCCCTCTCCCTCTATGGTTCATACCTCCCGGCATTCCCCTACTACTGACAAAACCTCTCCCTCTATTATTCCCTCTAAACTCGTTACCATAATTCTCCCTTCGACTATACTCACTATTATCAAAACCTCTATTATAATTATCTACTCTCCCTTGGGCACCACCCCTAGGACCCCGACACCTATAACACTGATTTCGAGAACTATTATAGTTGCTAGCTCTACAATTAGGGTTTGGACATAACCATGCACCCCCCTCCGATCTACTCATATTATTAACAAAACGGTCTGGTTGTCTTACTTCGGTATTTATTTGCCTCGATTCATTATCTCTAAACTGATACTTATTATCTTCTTCTTTCATACTCTGGTACGCTTCTAGTATTTTTTCTAACTCGGCTATATTAGCAAACTCCCGGGTTCTGATTGTGGACCGTGTGTCCTTAGGTAAATGTTTACTAATGTATCTTATAAACAATGATAGAAGCATTGGTGGTTCTAAATATTTAACCTGACTATATAGTCGCGTTATGTACGCAGTAATGCTCATATGTTTAATATTAAAATTACCCCATCCCATTATTGTGCTACGTAAACCCTCTTGTTTTTCTTCTGACCAGCATTTATTTTTAAATGCTTGTTCAAATTCATTAAAATCTGCCCAGTTATCATTATGAGCGTCCACCCAAATTTTAGCATCCTCTTTAAAATATTTCAAAATGCGTACTAATTTTATTTCCCAACTTTCTTGGTTATATTTATTGAAACTTTTTATTGAGTTTAAAAATTGTATGGGGTTCACCCCCCTACTTTCATTACTGAAATAATCTAACTCAACTTCAATGTTCACTCTCTCACTCACATTAGTTAATTTTTGATTAATTGCTAAACTTAAATCTTCTCTGACTTTAATTATTTCTTGTTCGTGTTCTGTTTGTTTACTTTTTAAATTAGTTACATTAGTTTTAATTGTATCAATTTGTTCAGTGTTATTTTTGAATTCATTATTAATATTTTCTTGTATCTTACTTGCTCTTTTAATTCGCTCACACTCATTACTATCAATTTTATCATTTAGTTTTTTAAATTTATCGTTAAGTTTATTTGTTAACGCGTCGAATTTTTTGTTTGTCTCTATCAGTTTCTCATTCTGCCTTTCGTTAATTATTTTTATATCACAATTTAACACACACAGTATGGATTTATTATTTATTTGAAGTTAATATTTTATCGACACAAGTGATAATTAATTTTTTATATATAATTCTGCACCGGATAATTCTTTATAAGACTCTTACTCAAGGGTTAACCAATCGATTTTGAATACATATAAACAGCATGGTGTTTTATGAAGCCAATCAACAAATATTTCATTCGACGGTTATGGGCTCTTTGGATCACGTTAAAAGGTTCAGATGCAGTTACAATATTAAAAATACACAACCTTACAATGTTTTTCCTTAAGTACGGTAATGTGTAATGGTAATTGTTTTGTTTGAGTGTCGTACAAGTGGTTTAAAGTCGTACATAAATATGAGGTTAGTTCTATAGTTTAACAAATTTTCAGTGTCTTAATATTACCATTTGGTCTTTGCAAGAGAATAAAAGTGATTCAGTGGTATTCAACATATATTGAGAAATATTCAAAGTGTGTTTATTTTTGGAAGTTGAAATAATTTAACTGATACTTAACAGCGTTGTAGTACGGAATTGCTCTGTAGATCGGGAAGGAAGGATTGTGACATCAATATAATTCATTTGTTCTTTATTCAAGCTTCGGCATCTTTTTCAAAGTTGTTTGGATTTATTTAGATATTTCGTCTTCAATTAAACGTCTTCTCCATCTGGTAAAGGTGTTTGGTATTCATCAGACTTCTTTACGATCAATTTCTGTACATTATTTTACTTTTGAGATGTTTTAAATATGAAAATATGTTGTACTCAATTTTCGCTTCTGTCTTGCGTGAGCGTCATTTTTCAAGTAAATCTATTCAACGGTAATTACCTCGTCAAACTGCCGTTTCCATGGTTACATCATTAATTTCATTGGTCGAGCTGAACATGAATACATTGTTATCAATATTTGAATTCCTTTCGAATCTTCCCATATCTTCGGACTTCCTTCCTCCTCTTATCTTCCTTCTTAGTTATTATCTATTTGCACTGTCATTTATATTTTCTCACAAAGATTATTTTGGTACCCCACAATATTGGGTTTTATCAAGTTTTCTAAGTTTACAATTAATTTCATACTTACTAATTACATTTCTCTGTTTATATAATTCCTTAATTTAATATTTGGTTTTTAATAATAACTACCATTCATCCTTGGTGAATTAGTCACCTTGGATTTGTCCATTATATGGTGATTTTTATACAATCAGTAATTGTTTATGTTTGACCGTTAGGCCTGTTTCACATTTAAGTAGCCATTACTGGATTTCTATGGCTTCATACACAATATATTTCATTTAGTCCCAAATTGTTATTTTGCATTTATAATTAGGTTTAATGTCTCTGGATGTGTTTTAATTTAGTCTTTTTGTGATCTTTGTTTGTAACAACTGTGTTATTCAATATTACTTGCTAATTATTTGCTATTCATTTCCAATATAACATATAACATCTAGGTCTATGGTCTGTATGACTCTTACAGCCATATTCAATTCATAAACAATAGTTTATACAATTCATTATTTCTTATTCGTTGTTCTGGTGCTAAACAATCTCACCTCTATTGAACTTTTTTCATTAAACTCCCCTCATAACATGGGTATTTACTTAATGTTAATACAGACTTATTTTCTAATGCTCTTTGTTCTCCCTTCCATGTTAACACCATCTTATTACTTTTCCTTGTGAATCACACCTTTAAACTTTTATAATACATTCTTAAGTTATAACAATACTATTTCCTAGTCATCACAGTGAATATCACTACTTAGTGTTCATTATTTACTGAATCAATGTTCTATTCTAAATATTATTCATTGTAACTTTGTTAAATGTCATTGTTCACTCTTAAAACTTAAACATAGGTTATTTTACTAAGTCTTTATCTTAGCCTACTCCCCTCTTACTATTTTTATGATAGACAATATTTGTATTTATTTCTCACTTGCACTTTCTTAAATTATTTAGTGTTCATTATAATTTACTTAGTGTTTCTTTAGTATTATATCACTCTAGTATAAATCACCTTCACTAGTTCAACTTCCATTTATTTCTCATCATTTTATTCTCTTTCTCTACACACTATCTATATAAAATTATTAATATTATGTCTTTCTTTGTTAACAAATTACATATATCCCTAACTCTTTGGTTAGCGTACTTTTATTTATTGTTTCATATTACTGACTATTTATAATTGTCATTCAATCAATATTAACATTCATTAATAGTTTTGGTTCTCAACCGATTTCATTGTCTTTATTATTTTGGATTACATTACTTCTCCCTTCTCTATTTTTTATTCCTTGTTTGGTCTTCTTGACGTGTTTCATTTTGTTTTCTTCCTTGTGGGTTTGTTCTCTCTTGGTTTTCATTCTTCTTCTTCATTCGTCTTTGTTTCCTTTATTTAGGTTTCTTAACTGGCCAATCTCTGGGGTTGGGTCAATGTCGTTTGTCTGTCAGTCTATTATTTGAGTTTCTTTGTTAATCACTTTTGGTTTATTACTCCTTCTCCTTCCATGTTAATTACCTTTTATATATATTTTACTCTCCACATTATTTATTTATTCAAATATAGTATTATTTAGCATTTTTTATACATACTTATTGTTATCAAAATTGATCTGAATTTGGCGATATTATAATTTATACTTTCAAATTGGCTGGTCATATTTAAATTACTCATTTTTATTTCGCTTCTTATGTTTGCAAATTCGTTATTCATGTCTACTAACTTCTCGTCTTGTTTATTAAATCTATTATGTATTTCATTTATTTCCGCTTTTATCTCTGACTTTAATTCTACACTACTTGCATTTATCTCTGATTTGATTTCAGTTTTAAACTCATTCAAGCTCGTGTTCAAATTATCGTTATTCTTATTTTGTTGTTCAAACTTATTGTTCATCATTTCCATATTCTTATCATTATTCTTATTCTGTTGGTCAAACTTATTATTTATTACTTCATAATCAATGCTAATTGACAATACAAATAAACAAGTACATATTTATAAGATCATATAAAACATTACTTTATTTCTTTAACATGACATTCATTTCTTTTTCTACATATTTTTATATAATTATATTACGACATCCTGTGATAGCCCATTATAGGATGTTATCAACTAAACATATTAAAAGAAAACCAAGTATTGAAAATACACATTATAATCGGTATACCTTAAATAATTAACGCAACCCAGTGTTTTTGTTCATTATGTAATTTTCACACTCCCATACATACATATATATACTATTTCTTTAAATCCCCAATTTCCTTTTTAATTAATAGCTTCTTTTTTGTTTTATCAGAATTTAAACAGCTGTATAATATGTTAAAATTTGTTCAAAATATAGAAAAGTTCAAAAGTTACTCATCCTCGTTGCTAATCCTTTCGCCACCAATTCGAATTTGTTATTCGCCACTCCGATATTATTTTAAACTGTTAACATTGTTATTAATGAATGTCCACTTGTTTCTCACTCCGTTATTATTTTAAACTGTTAACATTGTTATTAATGAATGTTCACTTGTTTCTCAATCCGTTATTATTGGAAATACTTTTAAAACCACATTTTATATTAGTCGGCCAACTATATTTTGCTTGCGAGCACTGTTTTCTGACTGCGCAGTCTGAGGGCTTTTGTCGACTGAAGATTTTGAAAATGGCCAAAGATCTTCTGTGTGCGGCAACTTGCGTCGGGATTGGTGGAACGCATCTCGAGGAGTTTACGTCATCTAGCACCTGGTGACAAGGAATTTTTCAGGCGTGCTTTTTCCGTGTGACCGTTGGCTGACTAACGCGCGCATACGCATGAATTCGCACCCCTTCTAACAATTTACATTCCCAGACTCTTTAATTGCTTTTGTGCCTCGCACGGCTTGGTACGAGGGGGACTGCAAGGTGTTCAAAAATGTCATGTGTTTGTGATCAAAACGTTGTTCAGCTTGAGTTGCTACTACTTTTTTATAATTATTAAAGAATAAAATAAATCCCAATAGTTTGTCCCGTTACAAACTTAAGTAAATGAATTATTATTTATTTCGAACAACCATATTTATTCTCACAAAATTCGCTTACACGAACTCTGTGTAAGTATTTGATTTTCAGAAGTTGGCAGTAATGCAAGATGGCGTCCGGAATGTGGACATAAACAAACCAAGGTAGTAAATAAAAGTGTATATAATCAAAAGTTTAAATAAAGTAATTAAAAGTTACAGGGTGGCCACTAAAGACAGGTTTTACTTATTTTGTCTGCTGTATTGTATTCAAGATGATTTGGTGACCGTTTAAGCAAGTGAACGAACCCGTTACAGGCTGACCGCTAGCCAGTAGAGGAGGTGACCATTTAATGTAGGGAAAGTTTTTGTTGATCTTGTAGAAAATAAACTCATTCGTAAGAAAAGTGGCCATTTTTAATTTTACCTTTGAATAAAGGTGGCTATTAGGTCAGGTTTTACTATATTTCTGGGTCATTCCATGTCAGTTCAACCAGGCCATCTCACCCACCATCTTAGATTTTATCATTTAAATTGAATATCACAGAAAGGGAAAGGGTTAATCACAAAAACTTTTTTTTTTCTTCAAAATAATCCTCAATACATGGGCTATCATGTGAAAAAATTATATTGATGGGGTTTTCATTCCTTTGTTGTTGTTTTTTCTGTTAAAGGTAAGTTTTTAAAAAATTGTTATTCAGCGATTTTACTAAGCCATAGAAATTTAAAAGGCTCTTAAGTATTTTTTTTTAATAAAACTAAAATTTTAAGTGATTATAAAACAAACAGGCCCTATATTAAAACAAATATAAGTTAGAACTATATTAACAACTTCTCAAGTAATCAATCAAAACTCAAAAAATCCCTAATTGCATTTTCTTGAGACTTCTGAATTTTGAGTTATAGGCCTAGGTTGAAGAATAAATAACTAATAAATATTTTCATCCATAGGAAATATTCTATTTCAACCTAAATAGGCCTGTTCAAGAATTTTTTTTAATGCTGACTCAAAAGATCAAATATTTTTTAACATAATGTACATTTAATAACAAAGTCTGGAAATTTACCAAAACTGCATTCCAATATTTGTTATTTACAGTATGTACAGTCAAAGAATTTAATGGAGTAACATTTTTTTCTGAATTGACATACACTCCTCTGAGAATTGGTAGGTTCTTCCAGTTGATGTGTGAGAAGGCTCAACAATTGCAAGCACATGAGGAATTGGCACCGGGCAAATGTTCTCTCGTTTGGGCCAATGAAATAATGGCGATGGTCCTGGAGGATGCAAAAATTGAACAGTCATATCACCTTCTTTATTTACTTCAGTGATGATTCCAAAGTACCACAGATTGTCATATTTACAAGCTACATAGCATGATGGGTTCAAATTTTCTTCTCACAGAAGTGATGTCTATTTATTCCTTAAATTATACTTAAAGGTGGGTTTCTCATCACTACTGATCCTCCTTGCACAGAAAGGGAAAGGAATAATCATTGCCCACCCAAAGAAAAACTAACAGACTTTTTACAAACAACATTTGAAAATTATGATGAAGATAACACCATTGAATTTAATCAATGGATTTCAACTGACAACACAAATGATTACATGTTCTGCAAAAATTGGTGAATTTATTGATGACATTTTATCTAAATTGGAAAAACTTGTCCCACACTCGCACATTGCAAAGTCTCAATCAGAATATTTCAAGACACTTAAAGAATCTTCTAGTGCAAACGTTGCCACAGTATAAAATGACTAGTGAAAATTACTCTTTTACTATCCTGGACGAAGCCCAAGGACACTACTGGACATCTGACTCTTGGACTGTACATCCTATTATAATTAACCTTAAAAGTATTGAAGATGAAAGATTGGTTTTGTCCCTTTGTGTCATATCTGACGACATGAAACATGATGTTTGTATATATGGTCTACAAAATTCAAGAAATTGTGACAGAATTCATTAAAGAAAAGTATTCACATGTTACAAAAATCCCCTATTTCAGTGATGTGGCTGTGCAGGCCAATATAAAAATAAATTTAATTTTATATACCTCTGTCTGCACGACAAAGATTTTGAGATCAGGGCGTAGTGGTCATTCTTTGCAACTAGCCATAGGAAAACTGAGTATGATGGTATAGGAGGCACTGTTAAAAGGCTAGCATGAAAGGAAAGTCTACGGAGACCTCTTGGACATCAAATATTATCTCCAGCAGATTTGTTTGAGTTTTGTAAATTCAACATCACCAAAGTAAATTTTCATTTTATTTCTAAAGATCCTGTAAATCAGATACATTCTGACCTTGTGGAACGCTTTGAAGATGTACAAACACTTCCAGGTGCCAGAAGTTTCCATAACTTTAAGCCATTAGATTTAGGGAACTTGGAAGCAGGAGGATCAGTAGTGATGAGAAACCCACCTTTACGTACAATTTAAGGAATAAATAGACATCACTTCTGAGAGAAGAAAATTTGAACCAATATTTCCTATGGATGAAAATATTTATTAGTTATTTATTCTTCAACCTAGGCCTATAACTCAAAATTCAGAAGTCTCAAGAAAATGCAATTAGGGATTTTTTGAGTTTTGATTGATTACTTGAGAAGTTGTTGATATTGTTCTAACTTATATTTGTTTTAATATAGGGCCTGTTTGTTTTATAATCACTTAAAATTTTAGTTTTATTAAAAAAAATACTTAAGAGCCTTTTAAATTTCTATGGCTTAGTAAAATCGGTGAATAAAAATTTTAAAAAACTCACCTTTAACAGAAAAAACAACAACAAAGGAATGAAAACCTCATCAATTTTATTTTTTCATATGATAGCCCATGTATTGAGGATTATTTTGAAAAAAAAAAAGGTTTCGTGATTATCCCTTTCTCTTTCTGTGATATTCAATTTAATGCTAAACCATGTTTTTTACCAAAAAAACTACAAAGATGCAAATAAAACATTTTTTCCAGCCTTAGTAGTTTTACTTAAAGGTGTTGTGTATTTTTTTATAGAATCCGTATACCTTAGAGTATACAACTACAAAATTTCACAAAGATTGGATGATAAATAAAAAAGTTACAAATTCTTTTCAAAAGGTTAGCAAGTCTCGTTTCGCAACATCCGATTGTTAAAAACACCAAAATTTCAAAACTTTGAAAGCCTATATAATGAAAATGGAGAGAGATAGAGGGTTAAAACTTGGTGTGGTTGTGGTTACTTATCTCTGTAGGGACAACAAATAAGCCAAGTTTCATCAAAATCTGAGATGGTGGGTGAGAAAATGATTTTTTTTTGTGTGGAATTGATATGGAATGACCCTTCTATGAGATTAAAGTACATCCATTATGAACATTTTATTATAGGCTCACTGTGTTTATGGATGAAGAAGAAAACTTGAATGCCACAACAGTGGTTAGTTTATTTTATTTTATTTTTTTTTTATGTGTGTGTGTGTTGAGATTGTGATACAAATGAAAATCTGTTTCACTCATTATATTTATGTATTAAACATTACATTTTGCCACCAGTGAGTTTTGTTTTCTGTGAACTGGAAACATTCTTACCTAACCTCACGCATGAACACATAACATGTTTTGATATTACATTCAACAGTAAAATCATTTACAATTGGTACACTTCTTCACTGCTTGATGCATCAATACTATGCATACTCAGAACATAGTTATTAGGAAAGTATCGAAAGAACTACTACTACACAGTAACAGTACACTTAATTAACAGATAATTTGTGCTGTAATTGCGGTATAAACATGGTGGATATAATATAGCTATCGAGAGCCATCACATTACATCAGATATTGATGTCTAAACAGTGGCAGCCAGAATAATTGTAACTAAAAAAAAACCACATGTAAACAATACAAAATAAGTTTAAGCGTAGCTTATAAAATATCAAACATAAGAGAGTCTTGTATAAAAATTTTCTTGTGGCATATTATAATTTTCTTGTGTATTTCATATATAGCATATGAAATATGTTGTGTGTTATTAAATTATTTTTATATGTTCTGTATGTTTACAGGCAATAATAAAAAATCTCAGTAAATCTGGCAATACGTTTGTAAATGGTGAAGCGATAGCAGAATACTCATTGGAACATTTAGATGTTATCACGGTATGTGGTCGTCACTTTCGATGGGAATATCCAGTAGGATCACAGTTTTATAGGTAATGTTTTAATTTCTTGGTTAGATATATGAAAGCATAGTGTGGTTCAAAGAAGTAAAATGCAGATGAAATTTTATAAAATGATGTCTTCATCTACCGTTTTATATGGTTTGGGGATATGAGTATTGACTGAAAAATGATACAGAACTGAAAGGTCTGCAAGGATAGACAAGCTTAGAAATTATGTCACACCAACATACAGATTGAGTGTATTCTCTGTCAGCGACAGCATTGAGAGCAGTACAGATGAAACCATGTAAACAGAATATAGGAGGGGACTTCCTAAGCAAATTTTAAACTAGTGAGCTCCCTGAGCTGCAGGTCTCACTCAGACTTCACACAATTTTTGCAAAATTTTGACTTCCATTTTTTTCTCATGGTGCCCTTTAAGATAAAAGTTTTGAAAGCAGACACTACATTCTGAGTAGGTTAACACCACTTTCTTCATTCTGGCATTCGGCATAAAGTTTACAAATTTGTAAAAATTTTAATACGAGGGTCATATGGAAAGTAACTTGTATATAAAAGAAATAGCTGACAAACATTTTTGAAAGAAACTTCAACATAAAATAACCTTAATCTACTTTTCTATATAGTCGCCTTCTTTAATTAAGCATTTATCATACTGATTGACGAGTTTGATTATTCCTGCATCATATTCATCCATTGCCAGTTCTGTGAAAAAAGTTGTCACTGTTTTCTGGAATCACAAAACTCTTTCCTCCCAAAAATTCTTTAAGTTTGCAAAACAAGATAGGACTGTAGGCTGGATGTTCGAAAACTTCCCACTTAAATTTTGCCAGCAACTCTTTTGTTGTGGCTGGAACATGAGGCCATGCATTGTCATGAAGAAACTAAATGCTGCTAGACAATAGGACCCTCTTGTAATTTTGAATGGCCCTTTGCAATATTTTAAAGTTTTGCAATATATGTCAGCATTTATTGTGCCTCAACAAGGCAGATAATCAGCAAGAAGTGGGCGTTTTCAACTGTTTCCAGAAACAGTTGTTATACTGTATTCAAATTAAATTTATTAATTACAAAAATGCAATATAATTTCCACCTACCTGCCACGATCTCTTCCATCAGGTTCCAGGATCCGATCACAAGTACGTTAGATACAAACATGGTTTACAGGTTTGTGCAATAATTAACTATAATCATTTTTGGAAGAGAATTAATATTTTTTCTTTATTCAATAATCAAACGTGATGAATTTATAAGTTTTCTCCAAAATAGATCTTTGTTTTACATGTTTCAAATGTTGTGCAACTCTTACATCTTACTGGTAATAGGACTTACGAACTATGGCTTACCTTATGTATCATTCATAAATACACAAACACAATTACAAACACAAACAGCCCAGCTTTGCTCACTCACACACACACAGAGAAAATTATTACCAATTCCCCTTATTATTTATTTAGGCCCCTATTTACAAAAGAAAATAAGCACATATTTTGGTTAATACAGTTACTCATCACTCTTGTCGGCGTCGTGGCGTCTCACCCAACATTGTCTCATTTTATGTAAACGAACGTTACGGTTTCACTGGTGTCACAATTTTCTTTCATTCAACCCTTTTGATATTTTCACTACTTTAGTCATAGTTAATATGTATTGATTCACTCGCAGCGTCTACCTAGCCACGTGTTGCTTTACCTGCGTCGTTGTTACGGTCGTTATAGTGTTATTAACTTTTATCGTGACCACCCGTTCTGCTCCTAGGCACGTCGCCGCCGCCCCGTAATTCACTACTGCTCGACTCACATTTTTATTACACAGGTTGGATGAACTTGGGTTCGGCCGGCAAACGCACCACGGATCGCGTCCGATATGTTAAGGTGTGATGCGCCGACTGACTGATGCTCTGATCTGTATTGGTGATGCCCACTTCCGTCAGCTCGAGTTGTGATTGGCTGCGGTGCTCACGTGGCCAGTCTAATTAGTCACGTGTTGTTCCGTTCGGTTGTTGAGTTTGGTGTCGAGATTATCGCCAACGACGCACGGGCGCACATTTACAGTCACATTCCATCGTTATCGCTTTGTGCCTTACTCGGACTGGCACGGATCTTAATACAGGGTGTCCAACAAGCATGTTTGAGTGACCGTAAAGGATGTCCAAACAAAATTCATGCTTTTTTATAAAAAATAAAACCCTCTCCTTTCAGACCCATTACAATACCCCCTCAATGAGAATTCTGCTGTCCACAACAGAAGAAATCTTATTGATAAACCCCGAAGAGGACCGGTGAGGAACTGGTGCCAACAACTTCCTTGTTCTTACTCTTCATGGGTACACGACCCCCCTGGCTTGGCGACTATGGACTCATCTGAACGAGATCACTGGACTTCTCCGTAAGAGATCCCAACACCGAAAAATCGAACAGACAAGTACCACAGCACACCTCACCTTCTAACATGCTACCCCCAAAATCCTCAATCCCTGGCTTAGATTATGCCAGATCCTCCACCGATATGTTTCCCCTTTTATGCAAGCTGGGCTGCCTTTAGCAGATATTGGGCTCACACACACTCACATTACATATTATACATTGAAAAATTCTTTAAAATTTACGATTTCATCTAAGAAAAAAAATAATTCAAAATAAAATACTTTATCAAAAAAATTCTCTTCCTTATTTTCTGTTTTTCTTTAAAATAAGTTAATTTAAACATTTCTTATAATTAAACATCCTTAACCTAACATGTGATCACTTATAGTCTAACAATACAAGTCAATACAATAAATCAATAAAAATAAACATGGTTAATACACAAACAATTAAATAATCAATACTTAAAATATTCATTAGCTGGCAGGCGAAAAATCAAGATTTTTTTTTTCAAAAAAAAATATTTTCCAAAAAATTTTAAAATTCACAAAAAAAATTTTAAGTTCATTAAAAGGTTTCCTTTACATGTAGACATTAATTAAAACTTGGTTAAAAAACATAAGTTGAATTGACTTCCATATGAAACAAGCTTAGTTGGTATATGACCTCACTGTCAGCTGATCGAAACTAGGTCAAGTCCACAACCTTGACCCACATGTTATGTACAAGTTTTCTCTGAAAATACATTTAACATCTGTAACATCCTAACTTGAAACACAAAACATAATAAAATAAAGCATTTAAAATAACAAAATATTATTATAAACAATAAGCAAATTGACATTTAAATTATTCAAAATAAACAATTCTTAATTTTACATTTCCAAATTCTATCAAGATTTTGTCACTGGTTTCAAAATAAAAATTTTATATCTTTATTATAAATCTCTCTCTTTACTTGACAATCTTACTCTCCGTTACTGTGGGTGATTTAGACATTTATCTCAATTTAATTTACCACTTGATCTGTATACGTATATAATCTTCCTCCCTCTGACTCTAACCACTAACAACTTCAACTACCATGACACCCATCTCTATCAAAATCTCTACTAATCAAGACACTCTCTAACCCCAACTTATCATTAAACTCAATTCGCCACCTTCTCTCTATTAAAAAAAAAATACTCTCTAACCCTTTGTACATAGGATACGTGTTCCCCCCTCAAAAACTCAATTCCCTTATCTGGCCCCTGGATTCTACCTAAGGCGGCCCCGTCCCACTAAATCGGTCCCAATCCCGTCCCAACTTATCATTATGTTGCGGACTCCCCCATTACACTACCCCCTACTACAAAATTGCCATCCCCAAAAATCTCAATCTCATTACCTCACTTCAAATAGAACAAAATAACATCATTAATTATAAACATCAATATATCACTCAAAATTCTACATAGATTCTCCATTACTACTGTGTCAACATCAATACTTCTCAAAATTCTATAGCATATATTGCTTCAAAACAACATTACCTTATTTTCATCTCTACTATTTTAACTTTGACTTGGACAGATCTCCTTGTCCCATAAAATATTTATCACCCAAAACTATCTCTTATTAGCTCTGACAAATTATTACTTTATTTCTCATTTTATCAAGTTATTTTTTATCATTACTTTAAAACATCTGTAATACATTAAAACATTACATTGAACATTAATTACTTGGAACATTTATAAACCATTTTACCAGTGACCTGTTATTGCTGATCAGCTGATCTTCCTAACACAATGAAAACACATCTAAAATTGGAACAGATTATATGAAACATATATGTTTATCAATACTTGCGTCTAACCTCCTTGTTTCGCCTCTTTCTGATTCTGATACTTTGTGTTAACCGCCTGCCTGTTACAACTAATTATTCACTTAGTTGTAAAACATACACAAATTATATAAAACATATACTTTATATCAACTATTATATCTAACCTACTAACATACAATATTACTTTTAAAAATTATACAATGAACACCTTATATTGAATGTCTGAGCAGCTAGTTATTTAAACAGAGCACAAGCATTTTTATTGGATCAAAATTTCAGGTAGCAATTTTTTATGTTATAAAATTTAAATTCGTGACGCACTGGAGTCACCTCCCATCCACACACTCTATTGCCAATTATGGAGGACTGTATCGCCCTTTTCGCCTCCACTAAGATGGCATATTTTGGAGTAGTTTTACCTCTCCGTGTCTTTGCTTCGGCTGTTACATTTTAAAATTATTGAATATCAACATATTCGTGTCTATAATTAAACGCCCTTAAACGGGTCTACCACCTGGCTTTGCTGTTCCTCCACGAACAGAGTGGTAGCCGCTGTTCCATAGTACCTGGATTTCCCCTAAATGTCACCCCCCATTGAATTTCTACTATATACCAATTTCAAGTCAGCTATGGTCAAGGGACTTGATATGACCATAGCTGGCCGCTAGCCAAATCCACGATTAGTGCTGGTAAGGCAGTAATCGCCCGAAAAGTCGGGGAAATCTAACTTGCATTTCAATGCCTGTTATATTCATCATTGATATGTGCGACACGATCGTCTATCAGTGTGTAAATTAAGTTTACACGAAAAAAAGTGTGTCGCACATTTTCGCCATTTTGGCCTCCGACGGAGGTAACACTCTCTGTTACCCCCAACCCATTTCGCTATCTATGAGAGCACAGGCCACCCCCACAATAGCAACTTAATAACTAACTAATTAAATTTTTATATACATTTTAATATAATATTTTCATCAATAATCATTTAACTCATTCATAACTTTATACCGTTGGACTTTCTTAAAATTTTCAAAATTTATTATTAACAATTAGTATATATCATTTTTCATTTATTATTAAATTTTTTAATTATCGTTTTTTATTTAACACAATTATTTCAAATAATCTCACTATTGAATTAAAATCTTAGTTACCTGTAAACATTTTTGTTATATATGATTCATATTGTAAAAGTTGTATACTTACAGTCCATTTAACATGATATATACAAAACATATTCACCATACCACCTTACTTTCACCTCACCTCTGTAACATTTAACACAAACATTAGTTTAAATCAAACAATTTTGCCATCTATTACCAAATTTCCAAATCTCGTAAAATAAATTGAATTCATTTAAAGAATTTAATTAATTAGCACTTACATAATCACTCAAAATATTTAATACATATCAAACTGGTTTGATTAAATTAATTACTGAAAATACAAATTCCATTATTATTGTTTGCCATTATGCCAATTAATTAATAAATAATTTCTATTTACGAAAAAAATTAATGTCATTATTTATTTAAATTGCAAAGTATTAATTTTATTATTATCACTTACCTATATACATACATTGTTTAGCTGACCTTCTACAATACACATAAATAATTTCACTACAATTATTTACAAACTTTAGTTAATAACTGTTCAGTTTTCCGCACTTCATTGTCCAAATCTGCCATGTCAGAACCATAAAACATAATGTTTATCACTGTCTTTTATTGTTTTATAATTTAACCTCCATCGTCCCAGATAAGTCTTGGTGTTATATAACATTTTTTAATCTCATTAACATACAAATCACTGTTTTGTGTGTTATAACCATAAAGACTAAATTCATTCATCTTACTCAAATACTCCTTAAACCAGTCAACTTTAGGCATTTTTGTTACATCTCCATCGGTAAATACATTCATGATCGGGTTAATTACTTTAGTCAAATCATTATAGTCATTATTATTCAAATATACCTTTAGACTTTCATTCCATTCGTCATACTTTCTATTCACATTATATAATTCTGTTACTTTCTCCACATACAATTCTCTGTTTAACTCTCTCTCATCACAATACCAAATCATACTTTCAACATCATTATTACAGACAGAGGGTACAAAATTACACAACAAAAATAAATACTTCAATTCATCTATCAATACGGGACTCTTGCCTTTCAACAACAACACTTGTGAACTCATTAAATCATCATAAATATTATAAACAGTAAGGGGAATATTTGCCCCCTGTCCCCACTCTACCACAACATTATTTTTCCACTCTCTCTCTAACTCATTAACACACATTAACATCTCATTATCGCATTCCACCAACTCATCAGTACTTTCATTATTTATTTTCACCGTCTCTATTCCCAATACTAATTCTTCAAATACATTACTATGCTCAATATTATTCTCATTATTTTCAACACTATTGTTATCATTTATTAACTCTTTATCTGGTATCGTATTTTTACATTTGTCACTACAATTTTCATTTGTTTTATTTTTCTCTGTACATACACACTCTCTTGACTCATTTGCTTCTCTTTTTGCTTCACTACATATTTCGCTCAACTTACTCTCAATACTACACAGTGACTTAGTTAATACATCAAACTTAGCATCATAGGTATCAAAACGACTATTCATTACATTGAATTTGGTCTCAAAATTACTATTCATTCTCTCGAATTGACTGAGCATGATACTCATCATATCGTTATCGGACCTATTACATTTTGTTGAGATCGGGGTTATCTGCACCCCCGAATCTTCAGTTACATTACTCTGATCACTCATATTTAATTCTGTTTTATTCTGACTCGCACTTGGAGTCGAATGTATTTCAAAACTGCTCATATTTGAGTCGTCAAAATTTTCGACACTATTTTCATTTGCTTTATTCTCGTTACCTGACATTTTTTACAATTGATATTCAAAATATTAATAATCTAATTAATTAATTTATTTAATTTTTTGTCATGTACTTTCTATATTACTTTTGGTATAGCTATGCGTACATAACGCATTTTTATTCTGCTACGCTAACCTAAAACACATGTTTGTATCTTTATTGTAGATGTGGGAATTTAATTAATTATAATTAATTATAATTCGTGCCTGTCACGGGCGCCAATTGTTATACTCTATTCAAATTAAATTTATTAATTACAAAAATGCAATATAATTTCCACCTACCTGCCACGATCTCTTCCATCAGGTTCCAGGATCCGATCACAAGTACGTTAGATACAAACATGGTTTACAGGTTTGTGCAATAATTAACTATAATCATTTTTGGAAGAGAATTAATATTTTTTCTTTATTCAATAATCAAACGTGATGAATTTATAAGTTTTCTCCAAAATAGATCTTTGTTTTACATGTTTCAAACAGAGATTTTTTTTAACAGAGATTTAAAAAAAATTTTCTTAAAAAAATCATGTAATATGTTAACTGAGAAATGTTAACAGATGGCTCACTCGTTCCGTCTTGAGTGTTCTTTGGAAGTGGGAGTGTAGACAGTATAGTAAATATTACACTATACAGTGTATAGCAAATATTACACTGTGATACAAAATTAATTTTTTGTCCCAAATGTGAAAATGGGTGATTCTAATAGCATTTTTCGCGCTGAATTCAGACATGATTTCAGAATATTTCTATCATGTAAGGATTTTTAGAGACACCTATTTTTTAATTTTACAACTTTACGTATTTAAAATGCATACTCAATACAATATTATCTTACCTACAAAGTAGTAATGTTGGATTTTCTACGATATTTTGCCTCATGAACATCTCACTTTAGGGTCCAACAATAACCAGCTAGCATGCTCGGACTCCACTTGTCTTGGTACCGCTTTTCCATGTCCAAAATATCCTGATGGAACAAGAAATCTAAGTGTGAGCCCAAGAAGTGAACATGACACTTCCAGTGACATGTTGCATCCCATGACATTATAAGATTTTAATTTAAAAGAGATCCACTATTTCTTTGTAACTTTCGGATTTATGGTTTCCTAAGAAGTTCTGGCAAATACTCTTAAAAGACTCCCATGCAACTTTCTCCATCTCTCGTTTAACCCACTATCAAAGTTGTCATCTTTAATTAAGCCTCTTATTTGAGGTCCTACAAATATTCCTTCTTTGATTTTTGCGTCACTGACCTTTGGAAACTTTGTTTTTTAAGTATGCAAGTCCAAGCCCATTTTGATCCATTGCTTTCACAAAATTTTTCATAAGCTTTATACTTATGTAACTTTAAATGAGGTAAATTAACTTTTTTTGAACGAACAAGTGGTGCATTAACAACATTCTTCTTTCCTGAAGTTAATGATATTTGATTTGGCCACTATTTCTGAACATAATGATTTTTTCGGTCTCTGTTGTCCCACTCGTAAAGAAAACAACAGTACTTGGTGAAATCAAGTAGGAGACCTAGCAAGAGAGCAATTACTTTTAAGTCACCACAAATATGCCACTTAAATTCTTCATACTTTATATTATCCAGCAGAAGTTTCATCTTCTTGTTTTTTTCAAATCCGTAGCATAAGCTAGTGGCGTTGATGGAAACTTATTCCCAATGTACAGTGGGGCACGGCTTTCAGACTAACTTTAAACAAATAAATAAACAAATGGCACTCCTCTGTTTTATACTCATGACCAAGTGATTCCATTATGGAAAAAACATGATTACAAAAAAAAAAGTCCATCTTCAAATGAAAAAAATTTTGAAGTAATTATGCCTATTTCTAAAAAAACTAACTCATTATTTTGGAATTGCATCATCCAGCAGTTACAACTACTATTGTTTATTGTTCTATGCCATTTCAGACTTTCTTTGTTTGATATGAAACTGATCATTCTTAAATGTTTAATCAATACCAATTTTTATTCATTTATGTGTTATAAATAATACCATAACATAATTGGATAATTTCCATAACATATATAACATTTAAGAGGGGGTAACTTGAAAACTAAGGACGATAGAAAAATTCTGTTAACCTTTTTGAATTCAGGGGAAATACATATAAAAACGCCTTTACTTGCTCTGGAACAAAATCTTTGTGTACCAGTGTTATTAGTGTACTCAGTGTTTTATACAAATTACAATCTAACGGTTGAACAGATTTTGTCATGGTTTGTTGATGTTCTATAAATTTATAACTAACAGATGCATAAAGTTCAAATATTTCATCGATTGAGAGTTTATTAGCCATATAAAATATTCCTGGCAGCTTATGTTTTATACAAATGTTTGACCCTTCTTGTTGTACTACCATGCCTCTTTGTAATAACATTTGGACACAATTAAGAAGAAAGAAACCGTTTGTTTGTTCCAGTTGTGTCCAACATTTTGTTCCAGTATGCGGTATGGGAAAGAAATACATTTGCTGTATACCTTTTTGTGTCATGATTCATGCCCTAATTTTGATTAAATCATATAACTATCTGAAACATCTCAGGTCTTTATAGCATATGATGCTTACCTAACAAGATATTTACAGCCTAGATCACACTGAGCATTATGGTAAGAATCAATGTCAGTCAGCTATAATATACATGAATGATACATTGGGTCAAGTTCTTCTTCCTGTCATTTACAGCAATAACTAGAGTTAATTTTTGAGGATCGAGACTAGAAGAAGGCCAATGATGATATATCAGGCATATCTTGAGAGTGAGACAGGACTGTGGAAAAAGTTAACTGGCAATGAAGATTTTGTGTATGGATAGGAATCCATGAAGAAAATAGGCAAAAGCTACATACAACCCAATACTAAGAGACAGAAGAGTTCTGTAAAAAAAAAAGAATTCCTTAGTTGATTTTATAATTATTATTACTATTAGATTGGTTTGTTTAGAAATTGAATAAAATGTTTGAGATGAGTCCTATTTTTCTATTCCGTATGTACTACTACAAGACTTTTTGGTCCTATTCTTTGGAAACAAAAGTCTTCATTTCAGTGATGCTTAGACCTACAAAAGTGTTTCCCTTCTGCTATAGTTTGCCTGAAATAGTACACAGAAATCTTATCGTCAGTAGGTTTTTCTCCCTTTCCAGATGGGATTTTATCAGTCAGATGTTTTGTTCGAAAAATAAAAGGCGTCTTTCAATAAGTAAGTTTCTTAAATATTCTGTTTTTTTTTTCTCAAACTCAACCTCTGTTGTTACCTTTATAACATGGGTAAATTGAATTTTAAGTTGGCGTCTTCATACCAGCTTCCTTTTGAATTTATGATTCTTTGCAATTTTGATTCCAGACCTTCCACAATTCACTTTACAGCAATTGTAAACATTGCAGTGAGAACTAGTAAACATGTCATTTGTGTTTTTCAGATTTGTAGTTTAGGTATTGTGTATATGTATGGGGCCTGTAATTATGAATTAAGATTTAGGATCATGTCATCTGATAGCCTATTTAGACTATCTTTCCACCAACACTTATATTTATAGATTTTTATTATGAATAGAAAATATCCCCAAGTTCCACCCAGGTATTATAATTAATCAGGCCATTTGTTATCTGAGTACTTTCATATACCCGTTAACAGCTTGCAGGAACTTCATTTTCAGTGTTGAGATAAAACATATTTCTCTCTACATCAGATGAATAGTTATGGGACTCGCACAACCTTTTTTAATTATTCACCCACAATTTGTTTTGTGTATGACATGCAGTATGGTGAGCTCTTGTGGAGGCAGTTACAAGAATGTTTGTCACACAACCGGAGTTGATTGTTTTTGTTTGACCTTTCTTCAGGATTTTTGAAGTATATTGCTATAATATGAAGATGGGTTTCATCAACTGAGTAACTAAATTACACTTAAGGTTATTTTTTTTTACAGGTGGAATGATCAGAGTGAAAACATGTCGGCAATGGTAGAAGTGCCAGTGACTGTCTTTAAAAAGCAGCGCCGATCAGAATCTGCTATTCTAAAGGCAAAGCCAAAAAAATTAATAGCTGTTGTATCTCCACAGCCAAGGAATAACCCAACAGTAAGTTCACAGTTTATTCGTATATTCAAAGAGTTCTGTACTCTGTTCGTCATTGTACATTGGAGCAGAAATATATCAGTGCTAGTTGGGTGCATGGTAGTTCTTTCAAATATGAAAAATGTGATTTCATAATACCAGGCTTCATCACGTTATACCCATTTTGTAAGAAAAAGTCCATATCATTTGTTCCTTTTGCTATCAAGGAGTGTAGAGAAGTGTGTTACTCTGTCACATGTTTCTTTATTTACTTCTTTCACATGTAAATTTCTAGAATTTAACAAATGAGAACAGATGTCTACACTGTTATACAGTTAAACAGAAGATTATCTATTTAAGCATAAAACTTCACTCAGTTAGTAATGTTTGTTATATTAATTTGAATTAACATGTATAAAAAGTTACACCTCTAATAAAGCAGCTGTAAATACTTGGTTAAGTTCTAGTGTGTAAATCTGAATACAATGTCTTATCCATATATTTTGTAATCTGAAGTCTGTTCCATGTCAAAAAGACTGTTATAATTCATGCTTAAGATATATTATACGAAAAGCCAGCAAACTTAAAGTCACTGTTTTCAAAATGCATACACATATAAAAACAACGGTTTTAAATATTTCAAAGTACTGTTGCTTTTTGTCATGTTCGTATGTATTTTGAAAAAAAACAAATATGGGAAGATTGCTGGCTTTCCCCATAATTATTTTCAAGTATACTGAAACGTATTACTCTGTGAATTATCAACATAATCTGAAGGTTATCAATAACCAGTCAAGTATAAATTTAGTTATTAAAATTGATTGTAAACCAGTCATTTTGAAACTGTTTTTGTGTTATGGAGTTTGCAATGAACAGAAACTAGGTAGTATGTTTTTGAGGATAGAAATTCACCATGAAGGAAATTATACATGAATACATATAAATGATTATATATTTGTTTGTATTTTGGTGCGTATTAATATTTAGTCAATTAATGTTACAGTTACACAGTTATATATATGTATATATATATATATATATCACAGTTATATATAGTAATATGTAGTTGAGTATAAAATCTCATACATAACCGGAGCTTAGAACTTATCAAGTTCTAAGTATTTATAAGAAGAGTTTGCTGGGCTGTTTGGCTGTGGTCTACAGTTTAATGACAAACCAAACGTTTCGATAGTACCACTGACTGCCATCATCAGTGGAATTTAAAGAATTCACGACCTCCTAAACGTAGGTTGTTATCGTCAGGCCCACAGTACTGTGGTAAAGGCTGAAGATATCCTGTGATGGTACCTGTACTTATAAATTCAACAAGTCCCACATACAGGTAAAAATTACACCATCAGCCAATCAGAATAGTGCACAGGTAGAGACTCCACCTTGAGCCAATCAAAATAAAGATGGTGTATGATTGGCTCGCATCACCCTATGCCATCA
Organism: Magicicada septendecula; assembly: GCA_034769895.1. Lineage (NCBI taxonomy): Eukaryota > Metazoa > Arthropoda > Insecta > Hemiptera > Cicadidae > Magicicada > Magicicada septendecula. The sequence goes on along the minus strand of CM068373.1, from coordinate 441,653,332 downwards.
AGTACCCAACAGTTGTTTTCCCCGGAGTACTGTGGTGAAGGCTAATGGATTCCCGCGATGCTACCTGTACTTCACCAGAGTACTCCGGGGAAAACAATTGTTGGGTACCTGTTTGGAGACGCTACTCTGTCAAGACCACAAGTGTTTGATTGGGCCAAAACATTTCGAAGCAGTCGTGATGCAGTGGAGAACGCAAGTCACAAGCGTTGTCCATGGTCCAGCGTCAATGCTGGCAACATTTGAGCTGTTCGTGAGCTTGTGGAAGGTGACCGCCGCATAACTGTTTCTGAAATTGCAACAGAGGTGGGCATAAGTGTTGGGAGTGTGCACACAATTCTTTCAGACGAGCTTGGATTCAGCAAAGTTTCGGCGAGGTGGGTTCCACATCTCACAGAGGCGCTGAGAAATGTTTGAAAAGACATCTGTCTGCGGCTTCTGAATTGCTTTGAGGAAGAAGGAGAGGCATTTTTGAACCGAATTGTGACCTGCGACGAAACGTGGGTCCACCACTACACCCGGAAATCAAAAGGACGAGTATGGATTGTCGCGGAAAAGTGGAGAGGTTGCCGGTCAAGGCCAAAACTCGCCTGTCAGCAGGGAAAGTTCTGGCAACTGTGTTTTGGGACTCAAGAGGTATATTGCTAATTGATTTCCTTCACGATCGAAAGATGGTGAATGCGTCATACTACTGCCAGCTGCTGGATGACATCAGGGCTGCTTATCGCAACAAACGATGCCAGCAACCAATTTGCGACGTTCTGCTTCTCCATGACAATGCACGGCCACATAGTGCAGCTCAAACTCGCAATAAACTCATTGAAATTCACTGGACACCTCTTGAACACGCTCCTTACAGTCCAGACTTATCTCCGTGTGACTTCCACATGTTTGGTGTGCTGAAGGAAGCATTAAGAGGAGAAAATTCAACAACGATGCAGAGGTTGAGCAGTATGTGCGCAATTGGCTGTTGGAGCGCCTGTCTTCTTTTTTTGATGAAGGGATCAAGAAGCTACCTATCCAGCAGAGAAAATTATTTCTTTTGAAGGAAACTATATGGAAAAATAAGACTTTTTTTGGTATTTTATCTGTCACCAGTAAATCTGTGTAAAAAAAGTCCGGTTTTATATTTTAATGACCCTCGTAGGTTTGACATTCTTAAGCATGAAGATTATAATGATAATGAAAATTATGGGCCACATTGACAGTGATTTTGAGCTCGATACATGTTAGTGTTATTAGAATGGAATATTTAAAGGCAGGATTAATACTGGCTGTGGTATTTAATTTTGAGATGTTTTGTGTTGTTCATTGTCATTATGAGATATTATAGTTCGAAGACTAGTTCTGTAATGTGGAAAAAGATGGCAGCACAGGATTGCACAGGCACTGGTGATCAACAGTGCCTTTCTTTGATTAATGTGCTGAGAGGCATTTCTCTGTGGTTATCAGGAGCTTTGCTGCAAGAATTTGTGTGACCACATGCAGCAGGTTATTTGCAATTTCAAGATGGACTGCAATAGCACAGCTAACAATCAAATTCTGTGTCAGACTTGGTAAAACTAGATCTGAAACCTTTCAAATGATCCAAAATGCCCTGGATGACCAACATTCATGTTGAGGTTATCACTTGCGCCATCGGTTACCACCAGAGTCTGAGAAATGAGTCTTCACAGTGGAAGAGCCCAGCATCGAAAAAGGCAAGGCAAGTCAGGAGTGTGACGAAAAGCATGCTCATCACTTTTTTGGACATTCACAGGGTTGTGCACCATAAATTCGTCCATACGGGCCAAACTGTCAGTTTTACTGCAATGTTTTGAGGCATACAAGGGAGGAGATTTCGTGAAATAAGACCTGAATTGTGGTTCAAAGACAATTTGTATGCTCCAGCACAGCAATGCGCCTGCTCACAGAGCATTGGAAACACAGCAGTTCGTAGGCCTAAGCAGTACTCCTTATCCACTGTACTTGTTGGATTTGGCTTTCTGAGACCTCTTGCTTCCTCTTCCCAAAGATTAAACTCAACTTAAAGGGTTGCCATTTTGGGACCTGATGATATCAAATATGAATCAGTCGCAGATGGCACATCAGATGCTCCAAGAAGAGGACTTCCAGGAAGCATTCCAGAAGTGGAATGCACTGGAAGTGGTTTATTACTATACAAGGGACCATTTTGAAGATGACGGTGGCCAAAATTACTTAAAGTAAGTACTTTGTTGTATATAGTGTACTGTAGGTATCCATAGGAGTCTATAGTTAGTATATTACAGGAATCACATTTTGAATAATTAACCAAAAAATGGGAAGATACTTTAAGTATAAAATAATTGGAAATACAAGATTTAAATAGAATGAAGACGAATAGCTATGAGCATAAAGATTAGTAGCAAAATTGGCCACTTATACTGGAGCCGTGATGTATTCAGTATATCATGTGTGAACCAAGAAGCACACTACTATTAAAGAAGTAAGGGTTGAATTCATTAAAACTATGTAAGGAGAAACTATACACAAAAATAAAAGTTGGCCAATTGAGGAATACCAAGAAACCGGCCCACTTTCAGCAGTTGGTGAATTAAATAAAAGCCAACCAACAGGAAATGCAGAACAACAAACAGAGGTGGCATATGCTAAGCGAAGTATTATTCCTAAACAGAAGAAGGAAAGTGATCAAGTAAACTTTGAACAATTGTGGTACACAGGAAGTATAGCAGTAAAATGCTATATGGGAATGCTATTTTAAAATAATGTCCATCATAAAAAAAAGCAGTACTGTAATGTAATGTAAAAACATAAGACATTGTAATGTGTCTACGAAACTAACCTTGTAATTGTAACTTTCAAAGTATGTACTTGGATTATGGAGGAGTTGGGGAGAGGCGATGGAAGCAGAGCTAAAAGAAGAACAATTGATTTTCATGAAGAAAAACAAGACTTACAACTTCATTTTCGTAATTCAACAGACTACTTAAAATCTGCAATTTGACACAAGATTTAGATTATGATATCAATTATGAACAGTTGTGCAGATGATAGGAATATCTCAAATCCTGCTAAAGGTATATACGAGGTCTGACACAAAAATAACGAGACTGATGCTGTAATTTTTTTTATTTACCTAATATGTACAATTACTGGTGGTGGTCTTCAAAGTAGGACCCCATTGAGTCCACACACTTCTGCATACGTTCCTTCCACTGCTCAGAACATTTCTGCATATCGCTTTCCGTCAGGCTGCGCAGGAGCTCCGCCATTTTCGTCTGTACCTCTTCAACTGTTGAAAAATGGGTCCCTTTTAGCGCTGACTTGATTTTGGGGAATAGGAAAAAATCGCACGGTGCTAAATCGGGAGAATATGGAGGCTGTTCAAGGACTGTGATGTTTTTACTGGCCAAAAATTGTTTGACTGATAACGCATTGTGGGCAGGCAAATTGTCCTGGTGAAAGATCCACCCATTCTTCCACAATTACAAGGCGCTTCTTTCTAACATGTTCACGCAATTTTTCCAAAACTTGTTTATAATATTGTTGGTTAACTGTTTGGCCACTGGGTACCCATTTTGCCATAATGATGCCCTGGATATCGAAGAAAACGATAAGCATTGCCTTGAACTTCGAACGACTCGTGTGCTTTTTTTGCTCTTGGGGAAGATGGTGTTTTCCAATGCATTGATTGCCACTTTGTTTCTGGATCGTACGTAAATATCCACGTCTCATCAGCTGTAATAACACTTTAAAACACTGGGCTCTCCATCAGTCCGTTCCAAAAGGTCACAACAAAGTTCCGTTCTCCTTTCCTTCTGTTCATCTGACAAAACTTTCGCCACCATTTTTGCACTCACCTTCCTCATGTTCAATTCTTCTGTTAAAATGCATCGAACACTTTCTCTGTTCATATGCAACAATTCAGCAGCAGCACGGACACTCAGTCTTCGGTCTTTTCATATTGTGTCTCAAACTTTTACGTTTTTGTTGATTGTTGATGTGTGTGGTTGGCCTGGGCGGTCGTCATCTTTCACGGAGTCCCTGCCTTCTAAAAATCTCTTATGTCATTCAAAGACACGTGCACGCGACAAACATTTATTGCCATAAGCTTCCAACAACGTTTGGTAAGTCTCTGTTGCCGACTTTTTAAGTTTCACGAGAAACCTGATGTTAACGCGCTGATCACTTTTTGTATCCGACATTTTCCAGCGAAGCGTATAAACACGGCTGTATTCAACTGCTCTCTCACTGCGACTGAGTCAACCGAGCGACTTGTAACTTGTCACCGTGTATGAATACAGTGCACATGCAATTAACATGATAAGTAGTTCCTTAGTAATGGTAACAGTTTCGTTATTTTTGTGTCAGACCTCGTATATGCTATAGCAAGGGGGTTGAAACTGGGAGAAACAATAATGCTAGTTCATAATGACAAACGGAGTGAAGGAGGCAGCTTCAGACCTCTTTATAATACTCCTGGACCACATCTGCAGGCAGTTAAAAAGTAAGAGTTAACAAAGATGAGGTTGATAAACACATTCACGTATTGCCTTATCCCATTTTTAAGGTAACTACTCCAAAGCTCTAAAGAGTAGAGGAAAGGTTGACTATAAGTGGTTACAACAGTTAGAATTTATGCTAAATCCTTCACTGTTTATGTTAGACAGTGACATTATTATCATATATACTTGTTAATATGTGGAAATAATTATATAAATTATTCATAAACAACATGGAAGACTTGTTTTCAATAGTTGTGTATGAAATGCACCCAAAATTGAAACGCCTGAAATTGAAATGCTGCTCTTGAAAGTAGTGTGGTACAGAATTGTGCTGCCAGATGCCCCCACTAGTATTACTGAGGAACCAGTCTAGTGTTTATTGTTGCCATGGAAAGTCGTATTTGTTTACGTTATTGTTTTTGTGAGATTAAGTATTGTTGTTTTACAATACCAACATGACTGACTTGAAGAGCAAAGAGTTTGTGTTAAATCTTGTTTTAAACTTGGGACAACAGCAGCGGAGACATACTAGACGTTGAAACAAGCTTGTGGTGGTGAAGCTGTCGAATAGACTCAGACGTACAAATGGTTTGTGCATTTAAAAAATGGCAGGGCATCCGTTAATTACAAACGTTCTGGGCTGCCTTCAACTGGCATCAATGGCTGCCTTCAACTGGCATCAATGCAAACATCCACAAAGTTCGTGAAACTATTCATGAAGATCGTTAGTAAATAAGTTACAACATTTGGAAGACTGTAGGTTTGTCATGCAGGACTAGCCAGAAAATGTTGCTAGAAAACTTGTAATGTACTGCATTACAGCAAAATTTGTGCCCTGTCACTTGAATGATTGATCAAAAGAAAATCAAGCTCATTTGCAGGTAGTTCAAAGAACACTATGAAAGTCGCCAAACTTTACTTCTCCAGATCATTACTGATGATAAAATATATTTTTATCAATACAATGGCCTTTATTGAAGCAAAATAGCAGTCATCTCGATGGAAGTCACAGAAACTGAAATAACTGCATCAAGTTAGTACCAACTTGAAATCACTACCAATTTGCTTTTGTGATGTGAAAGGCCTTATCCATAAAGAATTTGTTCCACAGGATCAGTCAGTGGGCAATACTGCTTTGATGTTTTGCGGTGGCTTCAAGAAGAAACTCGACAAAAGTGTTCTGGTGTGTGATCCAACTAAACATAGGTGTAGCACTGTGGCAGTGCGCCAGCTCATTCATCACTCACTATGTGTGATTTCTACAAACATGACTACCATTCCATGTATTCATCTGACTTAGCCCCAAGGGAAAACAATTTGACACAGTAGAGGAGATACAAAATGTATCACAGGATGTGCTGAAGAGACTGAAGAAAAGTTCCAGCAGTGTTTCCAAGCTTTCAAATCATACTGGGACCAAGCATCAATGCAGCGGGCAATTGCTTTGAAGTAAATTAAGTCAGTTATATTGTGTATGACTTTACATAAATAAATTTTGAAACTTATGGATTGTATATAAGGGTAGAAGCTATGAAACAGTGATAAGGAAATGTGGTGTTCATTACCTTCTGATATACAAGCAGAAAGTGAGGTAAGTTTCTGAAAATGTGCTTGAGACTAGTCCAGCGGGTGAGTGACAGAATTTCCTACAAGAAACGCAAAAGAATGCAGGATTGTGAGTTAAATTGATTTTAAAGACTACTGATTAAGAAACGATTACTAATGGGATTGGAGACCGAGTCAGCAACAGAAGTATTTTGGAAGAGCTGGAAAAAATACTGGTAGTCAAAATTCTAGAAATAAGGCCTCTACAAAGGTATTGATACATGATTAGAGGAAATGAGACAAGGTACTCTAAGAAATACTTGGCATAAAAGTAAATGGGAAAGTCCCTCAAAGAAGACTCGTAAAACCGAGTTAAATAATAATGTTAGAAGACCAAGAGAACATGGAAACAAATTATGATAATGGTAAGAGGAAAACAACACGTCAAAAGAGGCTCAATGTTTGTGAAGTGTGATCGATGAAGAAGATACACTGAAATTGAGGGAGATGATTTTTTTAAAGAGGATGTGATATTAGTGTTAATGTGCTATTGTGCAAGAAGTTAAAAAACTGATACTTATTTAAAATTATATTTGAACAGATCAGTCATTGGATGGAAATGAATAACGAGAGTTTTGTGAAAGTAGTACTGTGATCATCTATGAAACTGATGAGTGTGTCGTACAGCAAACTTGTTGCCCATCTTTTTCAAAACATTAGTTGTTTGTTTCAAATTGTATTTTTGCTGCATTTAATATCCTTTATATAGAGTCATAAAGCTGTTGATAGATTATTAGAAATATTTTATTCTGTGTGTATGTGTGCAAAATTACATGTATATATAATAGAACAGAATATGTGATTCTACTCTGCATACACTGAGAGTGAGGGTTCAATCATAAGTTTTTAAGTTTTAAAAATTACATTTTTGGTTGACAGGAGATTGTAGCAGATGCAGCATCTGTTAGTGAAAGAGGGAATTCAGTGGGATTCTCAAGAATTACTGTGGTAATTTATAATTTAAAATTAACACTTACATTGTATGCTTTTTTAACTCATTGTGTTGGCTTATACAAAGCTGCAGCATTGTAAAGTTTCAACAAGTCTTTTATGTTAAGAGTATATTCTAATTTGCAACAGATAAAGGTTTTTAATTACCAAATTCCAGCTTTTTTGTTATATAACAGTTCTTTTAGGATTCTTGGAATAATAGTAATTGTAGTTTTATAGAAGAGCTTAGAACATCAGTTTAAATACTTTTGTGCGTAACACTTTACAATGTTTAGTGTGTATTTCAGATGGAAATTAATATTGTCAAATGATAATTGTGAAACAAACAGACAATACTTATTTGCAAATATGAAATTGCTTATTGTTATGCAGTTTATAATTTTTGAGTTTATTTGGGCAAAAATGTAATGCCCAAGGTGGGTGTCCTTTTCAAATTTACCCAAGATGCTTAAGCCTGGTATGTAGTTGATATTTCAAAAATTCTCCAAATAAAAAATATACAATCTTTTGACATCTTCTGGAATAATACTCAAACATATCCTTTATATCTTTTTATAATCAAACATATAATAAGGTGGAAATTGCTGTTTTGTATTTCAGTTGAACCTAGAATTTTCAGCTTTTCTCATTTGTCGGCTTATCTTAGCTTGTAGAGTTTTGTATCAGATTATTTCTGATGGTACATGCAATTGTATCAGTCATATCGTGGTAATTTCTTCTGAACTGTGTTCACTAACAGAATTTTAAATCACCAGTGTCATCATCAGTGATTTGCCTCTGCAGAAAATACTGTCAATTCACTGTATGACAGTGTAGTATGTTGAACATACCTCTATTTTGTGGGTCTCTCGTGCTTTCAGTCTGAATGCTTTCCAACCATTTTCTCTCATAGTCATATGCCTTAATACATCTTGATTTTGATTGTGTATCCATTGTTTTTCTGTTTCTCCTTATTATGTTTTTATTTTTATGTGTATATTTTCACATCCAGTTGCAGTGAGTCCAATGCGTTTTTAAGTATAAAGAGGTTGTCTTTTGATTTGTCAGTTGTTTGAGACAAGTTTTCTGTAGTACTCAAGAGAATGTTGTTTGTTTCATCTGTGCAAAAAGGAGACCTCTTTCCCACCTATGTTTGTCTTCAAGTACATATCTATATTGAGTAAATATTCTGGTATTCTGTGATTTTTGTGGTTTTCAATAGATCCAGAAGTTTGTTATAATAATTTTCTCACTACTTTCCTTTTAATCTTGTATTCATGTTTTTCAGAGGTCTGAATATGCCATAGATTTACTTCATATAAATCTATGAAAGTTGTTTCAGAGACTTTCTTTTTTAACAACTAATTATTTCTTGTTACAATATTATCAATATTATGTGTTCTTTGCAAAGTGTGTAAGCTGTAGATTTGCTTCTGTGTAGCCATATAATGTGTCTAATGTGAAAATCAGTGTAAAGGTGAAATGGTAGTAAGTTATACGCGTATGTATGTAACTCTTTCCTAGATATATGTTTCATTAAGGTTCTTTTCTATCTAATATTATTTTACATATTCTCTTAATATCCAATATAAATTTAAATACAGTAAACAGTATTTAACTTAGATTATGAAAGTAAGGGCATTGTCTGATGATTTGTGTTATGAAGAAACTTTATTCAATTATTGATGGAGTTTAAAATGAACTCTGATTTTCTGCATAATTTTATATGTTTGTCAAATTACAAATCATCAAGTTCCATAGTTATTATATTTTCGCAACTACTTCACATTACATTGTCTGCATGTACTGTACCATTGTTATATTAATAATTAATCGTCTTTTTTATTTAAATTTATTATTACACTTTGTAAAACTTTTATACTTTAGGCTGGAGTAGCAGCCATATTGTTGAGTACCAACTTAAACTCATCATGTCCAGGATCTCGTTAGACGTGTTGGAAACCACATGGTTGTCTGAAATAACTATTACTTCACATTGAATGTTATAATCACTATTACTTTATTAATTTCAAAAAAGAAAACAAAAAAAAAAATCATCAAGTTATATTGTTGATACAAAACACCAAATTTCCTCTCTCCCTCATACTTTTTTACTTTCGCAATTTTAGTATGTTTAAGTATTCGTAAAAATGATCATTTTGCTTAAGCAGTTTCAAACTAGAATATAACATAAATATAGACCATTCTCTACAACTACGACATAACGAAAACCAGCGCTTTCACACACACACACTCACGCTATTTCATACAGTACATTTTTATTTTATTGAGCTCAATTTTAAAAGTGTCAGTATTTAAATAATTTTGAATGTCTACTTTCCTGCTGTTGTGTAGAACTGGGGCGTCAAATCGTGGTTCATTGTTTGCTGTTTCTCGTATTTCTCACTTTTACACTTCATGGCTGAACGGTTATTTTATCGCAATTTTTCTCACTGTCTCTACTTGTTTTGTAATAATACTGTTAGATCAAAATATATGTATTAAAATTTTCACATTTTACTTGCTTTGCGGGCCCGCACAAATATGTTCCGAAACTTAACAGGTGTTGCTCGCGCGAGCATTGAATTTAGACTGAGAACGAACTACTTGCGCTAATTTGTGAAGCGGCTGTTGTTCGCCAATTCTTATTGGTTTACAGTTTGTATTCGTTCGCCAGTGGACTGTTTTTGGCTTGTTGACAAAACTGGTGACACACATCGTTATATAAGTTGCTGACGCAACGCATCGCCTGATGTCTGGTTATATAATTTGTTGACAGATTTTGCTACATAACGTGTTTACGTTTTCCGGGTTCGTCATTGTCCTTGAACTGACTTTGGTACAGTTGTTGGCTGTTATTACAACTGTCCACACAATATTATTAAACAATTGTCACAGTCAATGCTGCCACTGTTATTCTTGTTTTAAACAGGAAATTTCCCCAAGTCTATAATTTCTGTCCCTATTGCCAATTATGTTATTTATTATTTATGAAAAAATACAAATTATGTCATTACCCCAGGTATGCCCAAAAATGCCCCGCTACAATACCCCCTCAATGAGATATTTTATGCCGAAGCATAAAAAATCTCATTGACACATTCATACTTGCTAGAGGGATCAGCCAGGATATGTCGCCACAACCCCCTGTATGGTTTACACAAAAGAATAATCAACTCACCCTTGGTCCGGTGACTGTGACCGCATCTGCATGACAATACTGGACTTCTCTCTCGAGATCCCAACACCGTAGAGTCAGACAGATACTCAACGCCCCTGCTCTGACGCGCAGGCCAGCTCAGGTCCGCCGCCACAGCATCACCAAACACTGAAACAACAAATCAAAATATTAAATAGTGGCCTTATACAACACCATATCCCCAACTGATCTGTTCCCCCCTAGCGGTGCTGGTTTGCGCTAAGAAGCACTGGTTTTGTTTTTACTCACTTATTACTAACATGTATATATCAGAATACCTAACATAACTTAACATAAGAAAACACAATACATTAATAATTCATTTTAAAATAAACAACTTACAATTAAAATGTTACACACTTTATATCATTAAATTGGCATATAAAATCAAAAAATTACTTTTAAACTTGATTTACTCTTATTAATTCTATTCTCAAAATTACAAAATTTATTTTATTTTATTTTATTTTATTTTTTTTTTCAATTATGGCCATCATTATTCCATTTCATTACTTTGGGTGATTCTACGTTATTCATTATAATTTACTTTATCCACTTGGCATTTACTCATAATCTTACCCCTTTTATTACTCTAACGTTCCCTTACAAAATCTCTAACTAGTATGACACCCCACTATCAAAATTTTACGAACCCTTCTCTACCTCTAACTACTTACTATTTTAACTCCAATCGCCACCTTCTACTCTTATATAAAAAAAAATACTCTCTAACCCTTTGTACATAGGATACGTGTTTCCCCCCCCCCCAAAAAAAACTCAATTCCCGTTCTCTGGCCCCTGGATTTTTACCTAAGGCGGCCCCTTCCCACTAAAACTATACCAAATCCCGTCCCAACCCTTATGTTGCGGACTCCCACATTACACTACCACTACTACAAAATTGCCATCCCCAAAAAATCTCAATCTCATAACCTCACTACAATTACATCAAATTAACATCAACAAATAAACAACAACATATCACTCAAAACTCTACATAAATTCTCCATTCTACTGTGTCTCCACTTATACTTCTCAAAATTCTATTACATACATTAACTCAAAACAACATTGCATTATTTTCATTTCCACTATTACTTTAACTCTTACTTCGATTTGGACAAATCTATGTCCCACAAAATTCAACTTGAACTGATTCAAACATTTTATTCAAACAATTACTATCACCCACTTCTATCTTTTACAACCTATTGAAAATTTTACTTATTACAACTATTTTTCATTTTATTTTAAAATCTATAAACACATTGAAAACATATTATTATATTTTTATAATACTTATTCCTAACACACTAATGCAATCAACACAATAAGACATAATAACACAATATAAGAAGTATTTAGTGCATCTATTTTTTAAATTCAAACAAAATTATTGAGTAGCAAATCATCATTATTAATTAAAATATATCAAATTTTTAATACGTTATCCCCTTGGATAACCTCCCAGCCACACACACTATTTCAATTATGTAAGACTGTGGCGCCTTTTCGCTTCCACAGAGACTGTATATTTTGGAGCAGGGTTTTACCTCTCCGTGTCTCTGCTTCCGCTGTTAAGTTAAAATTGTTGAACATCAACATGTTCTCGTTAATAATCATGCACCCTTAAACGGATCTACCACCTGGCTCTGCTGTTCCTTCTCGAACAGAGTGGCAGCCGCTGTTCCATAGTTTGGTGATTCCCCTTTTATTACCCCCCATCAATTTCAAAATACACCTTTACAACGATAACAGCTATGGCCAGTTATGGTCAGCGCGTAATCGTAATGTGCCCCAACCATAGCTGTTAAAGCTAAACCAATTCCACGGTCAGGGTTCGGTGAGGCCGTGACCGCCCGAAAATTTGGGGAATCACAAGTAAAATATCTTTCGTAATATTAAATTTACGAATTTATATTTAAATGACAATATTAATGTAGATGGGGTTTTAACCCACTTTATATGGAAGCTTAACCATTATTAACATAAAATATTAAATACAAAATCTACAACCTTCCCCCATAGCAGTTCCACACTACACTGTTATGTCACTTCATTGAGCACCAAACTACCCCCCAAAATTATCCCCACATCTTGTATTGATAACAAGTTCTTATATTACTACACATTTCTTCAAAACGTTCCTATACCCACTAATACTAAAATCTAACAATTATATTCGGTCACCTAATGCTAAAAAATTTAGAAGAAAGAAAAAAATTATATCTTAAATTTAAAATTATTCACATCCAATTTTTTTTTTTTTTTTTTTTTTTTTTTTTTTTTTTTTTTTTTTTTTTTTTACATAGGAGGCTGACTCTATTGTCATAAACTTACTCTACGTCTAGGAAGATCGCAGCCGCCTGAAATGCCGGGTCTTGCTGCAAAACGGATCGGCACTAGGTAGATATACTACGTGAATTCACGTCCCCCCTCTAAACCACACTACTCCCTCCTCTCCTACCATTTCTTCTACCCCGCTTTCTACCTTGCGCCAAACCGTCTTGCCCCAAAACTCGTTGTTTCGGGCCAATCAGAAGATATTGTCAAAGGCTCCATTTTAATTTTGCCCTTGACACCAAAAAATTTAATTTGAATGCACTGCCTTTTACTTAAATGCAGCCTCCATTATGTACAACACTCTAAGGCAGTGCAGGCACGTGACAGGTACACCGAGACCGCTGCACCTGGAGTGTATTAAAAATTTAATTCGTGTCACGTACCTGTTGGGGTCCCCCTCCCCGTTCAAATGTGCAGTTAGGTTTTCTACTTTATACCAATTTTGGTGGAGCCGGACCATCGTTGTTTTCACCGCCCGAAGGAAGATCCGTCAACCATGGCCCGCCTCCGAGTTCCGAATTCCACGGCCAGGACTGGTAAGATCGTGACCGCCCGAAAATGGGGGAGGATCCCTTCTGAAAACATACAATAATATTTGAAAAACTTATTTATAACCATAACAATTAAAGTGACCTATATAATTTTAAATTCGTCGCATTTTGAGTACCTACTATTTCCTGCGTCGCTGGGTTCCTCAGCACATACGCATTCTGCATTTTTATGTCTATGATTTCATAAGGTCCTTCATATAACAAGAAAAACTTTTTTATTTCCCTATCTTGAGCACTGGACAGATCATGTCTTTTTACTAACACTAACTGGCCTACCTCATACTTGGTCCATTTACCCTTAGCATCATGTTTCTGTTTTCGTCGCTCTCCTCTAGTAAGTAAATTCTCGTTCGCCAATCTAATCTTCATATTCCTGTCCAAAATCTGACCTTCAGGTGGGTATGTGAAAAGTTGTTCTAATATCCTGGGCGGCCTTGTTCCCCTGATCAACTCATGCGGCGTAAATCCCGTGGACTCATGGGTGGTACAATTCAGCCACTCCTCTACTTTTTTCACGTAGGATGGCCATTCTGTGTGTTTGGCGTGACAGTACGCCCGGAATATCCTACCAATCTCTCTCATCACCCGTTCTGCTTGGTTCGACTGAGGATGGTACACTGCCGTATGCTTGGGTATGATGCCTTCCCATCCAAGCGTCTGCCGCCACTTGCCGCTTATAAACTGTGGACCATGGTCAGATAATATAATTTTCGGCTTTCCCACATTAAGCATATAATCTTTTACTATTCTCTCACTAAGTACTTTACTAGTTGCCCTCTTAATGCTATATAATTTTACAAATTTTGAAAAAGTGTCTAAAACTACAAATACATATAACACACCCCCTCTACCTCTGGGTAATGGTCCATATAAATCAACCGCAACTAGATCAAAAGGCTTATCTACTTTTATATAATTCATCTCTCCTTCCACTCTATAATTCACTACTTTCGATTTTTGACATAAATCACACACTCTCAACACTTTTCTCACTCTCCTCTCCATATTCTTAAATATACATGATTCTTTCAAAACATTTGCACACTTTCTCGCACCAAAATGACCATACCTTATATGACAATCCCAAACAATTTTATCTATTAACACATCAGGTATAATTAACCTCCAATCACGCTCCCCACCATCTACTTTTTTAAACAAAATGCCTTGATATATTTGAAATCGTTCATTATATTCAGATCCCTCTACGTCTGTTTCTAAACTAACAATTATTTTACCCAGTTTGCTATCAGATCTTTGCAAGTTTTTAATGTCACTTAATTCCTCACCAAAAATCCTATCTTCTCTAGTTAACCTAAAAATTTCTATTTCTTTAAGGTCCCTACCAGTCTTATTATCTATAACATCTATTCTAGAAAGTGTATCTGGTACCTTATTATCTGACCCCTTTATGTACTCCCATGAAAAGTTATATTCCTGTAAGGCTAATACCCACCTGGTTAATCGGCTGTGTGTTAGCTTACATGAATTCAGAAATGACAGTGCCTTGTGGTCCGTCCGGATGATCGTAGTACTCCCTAAGATGTAGGTGCGGAATTTACCCACGGCGAACACAATGCTCAGAAGTTCCTTTTCTGTTGTCGTGTAATTCTTTTCCGCCGATAACAGCGATCTACTGGCGAAGGCGATCGTTAGGTGTTCCTTGTCGCAGCTCTCTTGGTATAACTCAGCACCTAGCGCTACATTGCTAGCGTCGGTCTGCAAATAAAAGATCTTATTAAAATCGGGATGATTCATCATTATCATGTGACTGAACTTTCTCTTAATTTCATTAAACGCAGCTCGTTCCGCATCGCCCCATCTCCACTGTTTATTCTTCTGCAGGACAGCACTCAGTTTGGATGTGGTGTGTGCGTAGTTCTCCTGAAATTTCCTGTAAAAATTGCATAAGCCTAAAAAACTCTGTAGTTGCTTAATGTTTTTAGGTTCAGGGAATCGCATTATTGCTTCGACTTTGTCAGGGTTGGCTAATATCCCCTCTTGTGTAATAATAAATCCTAGAAAGTGTATCTCTGTCTGCAGAAACTTAGACTTGTCCCAATTCACTGTTAAACCCCCTACTTGTAGCTTATCTAATACATATTCTATGTGTTCTAAATGTTCAGTGAATGTTCTAGAGGCTATCAAAATATCATCGACATACACAGTTAAAAAGTCTAAGTCCTTAGGTTGTAAAATATTATCTAAACATTTGATAAAACTGGCAACACTGGTGTTTAATCCAAAAGGTAAGCGTTTAAACTGGTAATTCTTACCGTTAAAAAGAAAAGCTGTATATTTCCTACTCTCTGTTGCTAATGGTACCTGCCAGTATCCAGCGGTTAGATCTAAAGACGTCATGTACTTGACTCCGCTAAACTTTTGTAAAATCTCATTTATGGGTTCTGGAGATTCTCTGTCCGGTATAATAATCTGATTGATTTTTCTAGCATCTAAACATAACCTTACCTTGCCATCCTTCTTTATCACTACCACCAAAGGGTTTGAATAAGGTGATACTGAGCGTTCAATTATGCCTCCTTGCATCATCCGGTCTAATTCCTCCTGTACGGCCCTCCTCTTCGAAAACGGCACCGGGTAGCTTCTCTGCATGTATGGTGCGTGGTCCCGAACTTTCAACTCACAGATGTAGTCCTTCGCTTTCCCTGGTGATTCATCAAACACCCCTCTGTACTGTTCCACAACTGCCCACAGCTCCTCTCGCTGAGTATTTCCTATAACTGTATTTTCATTGAAAAATTTATCGGCTCTATTTGCCCACACACTCTCATTACGCTCATGCATCTCTCTCTCCTCATTTTCTACACCCTCACTCTCTAGACATATATTTATTTTAGTTTCTATCTCTCTATCACTTATCTGTTTATGTAACATTTTTATTCCAGTGACTTTAGCTTCATTTACTACTTTCTTAAACTCTATTCTGACTGGTTTATTCCCCTTCTCAAATTTTACTATTTGTTTATTAAAATCTATCACTGCTCCGTTTCTTTCCAAAAAATCATTTCCCAATATTACATCTAGACTTAACCCTTTAACTACTAGGAAAGTATTTTCAAATTCTACTTCATTTATTAAAATATTTAATTGTACTTGTCTGGTTATTCTTTTACTTCTCACCCCAGTTACCCCCACTACTGTAACCCCTGCAACTGGTAATGACGGTATATTCTTGTTTAACTCTTTTAATTCACCCATGACATTTTCAGAAATTACTGAGATCTCGCTACCGGTATCAATTAAAGTTTTATAATTCTTACCTTCAATGTTAATCGTCACCTCAGTCAATCCTGTTCTGCGTTCCACCACCTTGTTCTCCTCTTCTTCTAACAACTCTTTTGCCATATCCACCTTGATGACGTTGTTTGTGTATTCGTTAATTACTTGGACCCGGTCCTCCGTTGACAATGGTTGGGCCCGCTTCCCCATTGTCTTTCTCAGTTTTCCGTGGATGGACCTGCCACGGCTTGATGATTTCCTCCTCGACTTCTATTGGGATTTCCTCCTCCTCGAGGCGCTCCTCTATAAAATTCTCCTCCTCTCGACTGTTGATTTGGTGGTGGGTTTGTCCTCTCGTTTCTGGCGCACTCCCTGGTTCGATGACATCTAAAACAATTCGTTCTATTAGCATAGTTATCAATTTCACAGGCTCTACACCTCCAACTCTCGCCCCTATTATCGAAACTTCCTCCCCGCGCTCCTCTATGAAAATTCTGTGTACCCCTGTTATGATGGAAATTATTATTATTATTATTATGGTGTGGTACTACTGGTGTGTTCGGACGTCGTCCCATGTCGCGTTCCCCTATATTCTGTAATACATCTAACATGTTTTCTAACTCGCTTATATTGGTAATCTCTCTAGTCATTAAAGTTATTTGCACCTCTCTGGGCAGGTGTTTGCTAATATGTCGTACAAATGATCGGAATGGCAACGGCGGTTCTAAATACTTTGCTTCGTTATAAATGGTCATCACATATATGGTTAGGTGGTTATTAATCCTACCAAAATTCCCATTACCCATTATTTTACTTCTTAGTATTTCTTGGTCTTCTTCTGACCAATATTTGTTGCGGAAAGCTATCTCAAAATCTTCATAACTTTCCCATTCGGTATGGTGTACTTCCGACCATATCTCGGCACTACCTTTGAAACATTTGATAATCTTCAGCAACTTAACCTCCCAGCTACTATTATTAAACCGATTAAATTCCCTAACCCTATTTAAAAATTGCATTGGGTGTACTCTACGATTGTCACAATTGAAAGTTTCTAATTCTACTTCATTATTTGTGTCTCGTGTCATAAATACTCGTTCAATAACATTGTTTACATTTTGATTTTTCACTAAACTTAATTCATCTCGCATACTACTAATATTTTGTTCAAGTGAATACAATTTTTTATCCTTACTATATTCAGACTGTACATTATTTTTTGATATTACATCGATAGATTCATTTACTGCTTGTATTTCTGTCTTATAATTACTTTCAATCTCATTTATTTTAGATTATATCTTACTTTGGTGTTCATCAATATTCTGACTAAATTTTTCAACTGTCATTACTACACTACTCAACTTACAATCAGTTTCAGTATTACATTTAATAATTTTAGATTCTATGTCATTGTTATACTCATTCATTGAATTTATTAATATTTCGTTATTTTCATTGATTTGCTTCTCAACTCTAACTATCTGACTATCTATTTCACTAAATTTAACATCTGTCTTTTGTATTGAATCATCTAACTTGGTTTCTACTTGGCTGATTTTATTAGTAAATTCTACTTTGGTATTTTCACAATGTTTGTTAATTTCTTGTATCTCATGTTTCAACTCTTTATTCTGATTTTTTAATAACTCCTCAAAACTATTCTTTTGAATATCGAATTTACTGTTCTGAATATCTAATTTCTTATTTATACTACTTTTGAAATCTTGCATTTCGTTTTTGTGTTCGTCTAACTTTACACTCTGGTTTTCTATCATTGCTTGTATTGCTTTCAACATTTCATACGTACCGTCATTTTTTTTATTTTGGATAGGTGTCGATTGATATTCGACATCTTTCATTATTTTTGATTCGGTCAACTGACTCTCTACATTATCATTCGTTTGAACTCCCGAATCGCTACTAAACTGACTGTCAGATAAGCTGACAGCACTATTATCTGCCATTTTTCTTAAAAATTTTATATATATATTTCTTTATATACTCTTATTATACGTAACACATACTTATTGAAAACATTCTACTCACCCATATTAAACATAACCTCTTACGTCTAATTTACGTACATACGTAAATACACCTTCCAAACAACCATATCATTTCTTCAACAGGTCCACCTTTGCATAATTAAATTTATGCAAACGGTCCAGCTGGTCGGGCGCCACTGTTATATTAATAATTAATCGTCTTTTTTATTTAAATTTATTATTACACTTTGTAAAACTTTTATACTTTAGGCTGGAGTAGCAGCCATATTGTTGAGTACCAACTTAAACTCATCATGTCCAGGATCTCGTTAGACGTGTTGGAAACCACATGGTTGTCTGAAATAACTATTACTTCACATTGAATGTTATAATCACTATTACTTTATTAATTTCAAAAAAGAAAACAAAAAAAAAAATCATCAAGTTATATTGTTGATACAAAACACCAAATTTCCTCTCTCCCTCATACTTTTTTACTTTCGCAATTTTAGTATGTTTAAGTATTCGTAAAAATGATCATTTTGCTTAAGCAGTTTCAAACTAGAATATAACATAAATATAGACCATTCTCTACAACTACGACATAACGAAAACCAGCGCTTTCACACACACACACTCACGCTATTTCATACAGTACATTTTTATTTTATTGAGCTCAATTTTAAAAGTGTCAGTATTTAAATAATTTTGAATGTCTACTTTCCTGCTGTTGTGTAGAACTGGGGCGTCAAATCGTGGTTCATTGTTTGCTGTTTCTCGTATTTCTCACTTTTACACTTCATGGCTGAACGGTTATTTTATCGCAATTTTTCTCACTGTCTCTACTTGTTTTGTAATAATACTGTTAGATCAAAATATATGTATTAAAATTTTCACATTTTACTTGCTTTGCGGGCCCGCACAAATATGTTCCGAAACTTAACAGGTGTTGCTCGCGCGAGCATTGAATTTAGACTGAGAACGAACTACTTGCGCTAATTTGTGAAGCGGCTGTTGTTCGCCAATTCTTATTGGTTTACAGTTTGTATTCGTTCGCCAGTGGACTGTTTTTGGCTTGTTGACAAAACTGGTGACACACATCGTTATATAAGTTGCTGACGCAATGCATCGCCTGATGTCTGGTTATATAATTTGTTGACAGATTTTGCTACATAACGTGTTTACGTTTTCCGGGTTCGTCATTGTCCTTGAACTGACTTTGGTACAGTTGTTGGCTGTTATTACAACTGTCCACACAATATTATTAAACAATTGTCACAGTCAATGCTGCCACTGTTATTCTTGTTTTAAACAGGAAATTTCCCCAAGTCTATAATTTCTGTCCCTATTGCCAATTATGTTATTTATTATTTATGAAAAAATACAAATTATGTCATTACCCCAGGTATGCCCAAAAATGCCCCGCTACACCATTTCCTGTGTTCTGTTTATAATCATTGGTGTCTGGTTAAATTCCAGTGTACTATAATCTGTATTGTTTTTTTTTTCATTTATAATTAATATGTTTTATTTCTCAACTATATTTTCTTCAGTACCTTATCTCAGCTACAGATTGCATTCTTTTGGTTAGTGCACATGTTATGTGATCTACAGATGGCCTAAATTTGTTTTGTATAAACCTGACAACTGATTTTTGAACAATGCCATGTACAGAACTAATGAAAGAATTACTCTGCTTGAAAGAATAGGATTCAGTGGCTAGAAAGGAGAGTATACTGGAACAGTTTGCTATTGTTCTTTCTCTGTTTGCTGTATCACACAGTATCTTTCTCTGTTGTATACTGTTGCTTCACGACACTTGCATGTTTCTAATGTTCTCACTAGACGTACACAGCAGACATACACACTACATAAGATTGCACAAGACTGTTCTATGCATGTGTGAATGAATGTTAACCTCACATCGAAGTGTTTGTCCACTTTGCATCTCATCTCAAGCTCACTAAAATCACAGTGAAATTTTGTTAGGTCTGTACATGATTATTCTGAATCGGTAAGATAATTTTGATTTATTGAAGCCTTTGAGCACCAGAGTGCTCAGTTTCCCAGAGAATTGTATTCATCACTTGAGACCTACTTTTCAGGCATATAAACTCTGTTCGTATAGCTTAGAGGATATGTTTTGCTGTGAACAAAAGTTGGAAAATTTGTGTTCTAGTACAAATGTAAGAGCATAGGCAAATGCTGATAAATTGCTGCAGACATGGTGATGCCATTAATTAATTTTTCTTTCTGTTCTTGTCAGTGACATATAAAGAAATAATTTTGAAACTTGTAAGAAATAATTCTTCCTGTGTCTTTGTATAGTTACAAATTACATTTCTTTATAGGAATTAATGTGCTTTTCTTGTGCCATTTGGTTGGAGAATGTTAATATACCCTACATAGGTTTTTAATTTTCTCCGAACATGTACATGTTTTCAGAAAACTTCGTTAATTCATATTATGTTATCAGTTCCCAAATCCTCCTTTTTTATATTATATATATATATATATATATATTTGCAATTTTGTTAAAGGTCAGTAAGAAAGTTTCATCAGGAAAAGGAAGGAAAACATTACATAACTTTAATTTTCCTGAGAAGACACAGAAACCTACGAATGAAAGGCTAAAGGCTGTTTCAAAGGTGCAGTTGCTTACAAAGTCACCATTTGGAGTTTTGAAGTAAGCTTTGTCATAGTTTTATGTATCACACCTTTTTTTCATAAATATTGTAATAGTACATATTAATAATGTCTTTGCTGTTACTACAAAAGGTGATGTTTATTATTAGTATTGAAATAAATTGTAAATACAGTGATTGTACATAAGATATACTTAAATAACATCGTTGTAATCTGTTTTTTGTATATACTGAATATGTTTCACATGTTTTATATTGTAGTTTTTCATATATAGTAGTGTCTAATTATAATTTTTTGGTGGTAGTAGAATTGTATTCAGTTTGTTGTATGTATATTGTAATAGTGCGGTGTGCGAGACGTCCGCCTCGTTCAAGCCCCGCGACGGAAGCCAATTTGCAAAACCACTCGCTCGTCTCGTACTGTAGGAGTGTAAAAGTGTCAGAGTGTAATGTGTACTCTCGTGTCTTACCAATCCGTCATCGCTCTGGAACGTAACTTACGCTGATTGTGTCCGTCGCGAACGTACGAATAACCAGGTATTGAAGTCTTTACCTGTTGTTCACTAGGGGTGTATAAATCTCGGGCGGCGCCAAATTGTTTAATTAAAACAATTAAAAAAATTTAGGATGATCGGGCGAGTTTAGCTCAGGCGGTGTGGCGAATTCAAATTTATTCCCGCCTCGTTTCGACCTTCTTAATCAAGCCGGTAGTTCGCTGAGTTTGCTATATGAGCGCTTCCCATCAATCCTAGCTGTTCGCTAAAATGTACAAAAATTATAATACACCTTCAAAATAAAACACAGTGGTTACACTCAGTACTGGTTTATTAGTTAGTGATTGTTAATTATTCAGTTTAACACAGATTATATTTTGTTTTTTACTAAATTTGCACCGGCAATTAATATAAGACTATTTCTCTAGGGATTGACAAATCGATTTTGAATGGATCAGACAGTCTTTGATGACGACTGCGTAATTTGTTTACAGATATTTTCGTTCAATGTCTTGGATTCTTGTGATTATGATAAAAGGATTATTAATGATTACAACAATAAAACTACACTACCTTACATTATTTGTACTTAAATAATACAATGTGTAACTATAATTTGTTCCTGGAGTGTAGTTAAAGTGTTTCAAAATTTCGTAAACTAACAACAGGTTATTTTACTAGTTGACAAATTTTCAGTGTCTTATTTTTTTTTATTTAATCTTTGAAAGAAATTATATTCAGTTTATAGTGAGAGTTCAGATCACTGTGAGAAATATTTGAAATATAAAGTGAGTTTAATTCTGAAATTTGGGTAATTTAATGATACTTAACACATCAGTAGACTGGATGTACTCAGTTGTTCAGGTAAAAAGGAATTGGGCTGCAATCGATATTCAATTTTCAATTGTCTGGGGCTTCTGGCATCTTTTTCAAGTTAATCATAGCAATTTATTCATTTCTTTTTTATTTAATTGGTCCTCGACATCAGTTAAATGTTTTCAGTCATCGTGTGCTTCTTACTTGTTCATCTGTTATAATTTTGTTTACTTTTTTAACCTTTTAAATTAAAATTTTGGTCGTTCACGACTTGGCGTCTATTTTGGAAGAGCGTTACATTACGAGTAATAAGATTTAACGGAAAATTCGTAACCAACGTCTGTTGTCATGGTTACACATTAATTCTGATTGGTTAATCTTGTCTTATAACCATTGTTATCAATTTTGAATTTTTATTCAAAATTACTGTATATCTTCTGATTGCTTTTATTCTTCTGTCTTACTCCCTACGTATTAAATATTATCACTACTGTTTGTATTTCCTTTCAAAGATTATTTAGACATCCCATAGCACACTTGTCTTTTTATAATAATATCCTATACTTTCCTTAATTACTTTCACAAAGTGTTGTTACATTTATAATAAATTGTTATTGTGTTAAATTTCACAATTTTCATTCATTTAATTTGTTTCATTAACTTATTTACAATTAATTTATAATGTTGGTGAGATTTACAATTTGGTCTATGTATTGCTGTTAATTCTATCACTGAGTTTACAATTACAGTAAAGCCCCTATTATCCGCGAGTGCCGTGAAAAAGTTTTTTAATTACGAACCTCAAAAAACCCATTTTTAATCCAAGCCAACAACAGGGAAAATACAATAGGCCCTACAGTGCGAAGGTCGAAAATTTCTGACAGGTTTATTGTGCATCGTAATCCTATAGGCCTTCTCGGAATTTTGTTTTGGCTCTTGCTCTTTTGTTTTGGTCAAGTTCACTAACCTTCCCCCTCTACGTACATATTCTCTCGGTCTGGCAGTGGTGTCAGTTGTCAGTAAGCGTGCTTAGTGATCAGTCGTGATCAGTTCGTTAGTTCCTGAAATTAATAATGGCTGAAAAATGAAAGAAGGTTGTGTTAACAATTGCACAAAAACTTGAAATGATTTCTAAAATAGAAAATGGCGCTTCAAGGAAGCAGATGTGTTTGAATTACGGGATCGGGGAAACAACAGTGCGAGACGTTTTAAAGCAAAAAGACAAACTGTTAGCCTTTGCATCAGTGTCGGACAGTGCTTCTGGGATGAAAAAACGAAAAACAATGAAGAAATCCACCTATAATGAACTTGACTCGGCATTAGCGGAATGGTTAGCTCAGGTGCGAAGTGAGGGCACCCCCATGTCTGGTCCTACCATTGCAGCTAAAGCAAAAATCTTTTTTGATTTGTTAGGCCTGGAAGGAAATTTTGATGCGTCGTCCGGTTGGTTACATCGTTTTAAGAAACGTCATGGAATTGGAGAGATTGGTCTACACGGAGAGAAGCTGAGTGGTGATCAACAAGCAGCTGATGATTTTCAACGTGATTTTGAAGAGTTTGTGTTGTCTGAAGATCTGTCATATGAACAAATTTATAATGCTGATGAATCAGGGCTTTTTTGGAAGTGTCTTCCCACTCGTACTTTAGCATTTGAAAGTGAACATCAAGTGGCAGGTCACAAAAGTAGCAAGGAAAGAATTACAGTCTTGCCATGCAGCAACGCTGCGGGTAGTCACAAACTTAGGCTTCTTGTAATCGGTAAATCTAAGAAACCGAGGTCTTTTAAGGGGACAAGAGCAGAAAATTTACCAGTTGATTATTTCAACCAAAAAAAAGGTTGGATGAACCAGCAGATTTTTCAAGAATGGTTTGAAAACATTTTTGTGCCTCAAGTACGTAAACATCTTGACTCAAAAAATTTGCCAAAGAAGGCTGTTTTGTTAATTGACAATGCGCCTTCACACCCAGCTACATGTGTGCTTAAATCTTCTGACGGGCAAATCTTCGCAAAGTTTTTGCCCCCAAATGTTACTGCCCTGATACAACCTATGGACCAGGGAGTCATTGCAACCATGAAGAGAACATACAGAACAAAGTTGTTACTGTCAAAAATCGAAGAAGGCTGCGATCTCAAAGAATTTTGGAAGAATTATACAATTTTGGATAGCATTTACGATATTGCGTCTGCATGGGATTACGTCAACCAAAACATTTGTGAAGAAGAGAATTAAGTCATGCTGACCGCTACACTTGTTGGCCTAGTGACATCCGTTCCGGGAGGTGAGAATGTCGAAGAAGAGAACATAGAAGAGTGGCTGGAATGCGACGCAAGTGAGCCGGGGTTTGAATGACTGACTGACGTAGAGATAACGAACAAAGCAATGGGAGTGAACGAGAACGAAGAAGAACAAAGTGAAAGTGAAGAAGACTGCCTGCGCGGATGACACACGAAACTGCTTTGCAGCACGTAGACGGATTGCTTCAATATTTAGAGGAACAAGACGACGACGCACATCTGGCAGAAAAACTCATGTTAAGGAAAGTACAATCTAGAATAAAGAAAAGGTGTTTCCAAAGCAAGAAGCAAAAACGAGTGACTGATTTTTTTAAAAAGGCGTAACTGAACACTTTTTGTTAACAGTACAGTATTCATTTTGTTTTAATTGTCTCCAAGTCACGTTACTAATATTTAGAATTAATATTAGGCAATTACCTGTATCAACTTCCGTCTTGTGACTTCTTTAGTTTTTTCTTAAAACAACGCGTTTCGAGAATAAATTCTCATCATCAGGTTTAAAAAACTATAAAAACATCAAATTCACCCAAAAGGGGGGTCGTCAACTATTTAAATACACAAACCCAAAAACACCACACATAATTAAACACCGACACAGTCACGGCACAGTCCGATGCGCATCGTCTCGCTGCCAACGACCAACTGTTGCACTTTGTCTTATACGACCGTTATCATTGCCCGCTGACCCATCGATATCGATGGCCGTGTTGTACAGCAGATTCGATCGGAACGAAACTTTGTCATTAAGTAGCTGGTCCGTTTGTAACTTAGAAGCCCTGTATATCTCATATTCCTCCACAGCGTTCATGTATGCACCCTTTTTACAATTATGAAGCAGTTTAAAGTTTGTGTGGAAGTCTGAGTACTTATGATTATACAGCATTAAATGCTGAGCGTAACTGGATCTAGTTTTCGAGATATCACTTTTGGGCAGGTGTTCTTTAAAACGTTCGGCTGACGGCCTGCCCGTTTGTCCTATATAGAATTTGTCACAGTCATCGCATTCAAGCTTGTACACTCCAGTTTTCTCTTCAGCCGGGATATGAGTTCTTTGTCCCAAACGTTTTTTGATGTTATTTGTGGTTTTAAAGGCCACTGCTATTTTACGTTTTTTCAGCTCATTCTTTACAATGACTGGTAATGCATTTGTGTACTCAGTTACTATAAATTTAGTATCTTCTTTAGATGGGCCGGTTAATCTGCTTTTACTATTGATTTTTACCGAGTGTTTTCTTATAAGCTTGTCTATGATTCCACTGTTATACCCATTAGCGATAGCTATACTTTTGATTATATTAGTCTCTTCCACTCTGTCTTTTTGCTCAAGGGGAATAGCAAGCATTCTATGAACGAACGCGTTGAAGGCTGCCATTTTTTGGGAATATGGATGGTACGAATCAGCATGAATAGTAATATTCGTGGTGGTGGGCTTTCTATAAATTTTGAATCTAAAACGGTCATTATATTTGCTGATAGTGAGATCAAGAAAGTTCAGGCAGCTATTATTCTCCATTTCTAGGGTAAATTGGATTTTCATGTTTATGCTGTTCATATATCCTTTCAAATTTTCTATTTGTCTACTCGTTCCATTGAATATCATAAAAGTGTCGTCAACGTAGTGTACGTAAAATTTAATTTTGTCTCACTGTTTATTAAGACTAGACATTAAAAATGTATTCTCAAAGTGGTTCAAGTATAGGTCCGCTAAAATCCCCGATAAAGGTGACCCCATTGCCAGACCATCCTCCTGCATGAAATACTCATTATCATAAGAGAAATAATTTTGTTTGAGTATTGTTTTTAGCAGTTGCATAAGTTCATCAATTTCGTTTCTACCTAACCTATTTGTATTAATTAAGCTATTTCTGAGAATTGTCATTGTCTCATCTACCGGCACATTGGTGTACAGATTAGTTACGTCAAATGAAGCAACCTATAATGTGGTGCTGATTTAATAGTTTTAATTTTTTCAACGAGATCGTAGCTGTTTTTTATGCTGTAGTTATTTACTATGTCAATGTTCTCTTTTATGATTTTTACTAATCTTTTAGCCGTCCTATAACCAGGGGCAGTCGTGTAATTTACAACCGGGCGTATTGGCATATCTTCTTTATGTATTTTGGGTAAACCCGTAAGTTCTGGGGCCCTGGCATTTATGGGTTTTAAATAACGTCTAGTGCTTTCATTGAGGAGATTGGGGCATTTATTTATAGCGTTGTTTAATTCCTTGACATAGGCGCTAGTGGGATCCTTGTGTAGCTTTTTAATATTATTGTTTTTTATGAACTCCTGTACCTTATTGGTATATATATTTTTGTTAATAATAACTACCGTATTACCCTTATCAGCTGTCGTGACGATAGCGTTATCATGTCGAAGTTTTTCGTAAACATTCTGTGCAATACGCGCGTCACGTTTGTACTTATTTTGCAGGTTAGTGATGTGGGTATCCTTCTTAATAACTTTGTTTATTTTGTTATTTATGATGGCACGCGTTTCCTCCTGATGCAAAATATTATCAATAGTTTTTATGGCAGCTTCCGCGCATATTATTTCACGGATCATGAAGTTCTTATTAAACGAGGGAATGTTATACATCAAACCTTTGTTCAATAATGTCATTTCGTTATGTTCAAACTTAATTCCGGTGTAATTTGCAACCCGCTGATGAAATACGTGGCTATGTTCTACTGTATTATTATTGTCATTGTGTTGTTTTGTATACAGGTTTTGAAACTTTCTTAACTGTTTACGTTTAAGAGAACTGACGACTTTGTTTATCTGTCTATTGACAATGTCGAGAATGCCGTTTATTACTGCCGGGTGAAACTCGTTTAAAACTTCCAGGTGGGCTAGATAAAGATTAGTATTTAGACCACTTTTTAAAATATAAAGTCGTTTGATCTCTTCCTTAATCTAGATTGATTTTATTTTTTCGGAACAATGTCTGCTGTTGATGTTGGAACTTATGTACTTCGGTGTGATGTTGTAGTGAAGGCATCTTTTGTTATACTTGATGTTCTGCGATGCCTTAATCAATTTTAATTTGATGTTTTTAAATTTATAGACAATACGTGCCTGACTGGCTTCTAGATTCATTTTGTTTTAATTGTATCCAAGTCACGTTACTAATATTTAGAATTAATATTAGGCAATTACCTATATTAACTTCCATCTTGTGACTTCTTTAGTTTTTTCCTTAAAACAACGCGTTTCGAGAATAAATTTTCATCATCAGGTTTAAAAAACTATAAAAACATCAAATTCACCCAAAAGGGGGGTCGTCAACTATTTAAATGCACAAACACAAAAACACCACACATAATTAAACACCGACACAGTCACGGCACAGTCCGATGCGCATCGTCTCGCTGCCAACGACCAACTGTTGCACTTTATCTTATACGACCGTTATCATTGCCCGCTGACCCATCGATATCGAATATCAAACAAAGGTTTGATGTATAACATTCCCTCGTTTAATAAGAACTTTATGATCCGTGAAATAATATGCGCGGAAGCTGCCATAAAAACTATTGATAATATTTCGCATCAGGAGGAAATGCGTGCCATCATAAATAACAAAATAAACAAAGTTATTAAGAAGGATACCCACATCGCTAACCTGCAAAATAAGTACAAACGTGACGCGCGTATTGCACGGAATGTTTACGAAAAACTTCGACATGATAACGCTATCGTCATGACAGCTGATAAGGGTAATACGGTAGTTATTATTAACAAAAATATATATACCAATAAGGTACAGGAGTTCATAAAAAACAATAATATTGCTACGACAGCATAGAACAATCTACGCGTTTATCGAATGCGCCAGAAAGATCTCGACGTAAGCGTGTGGTGTACGTGCTACTACACGCATTTTGCGAGAATTTTCTCGCATGTGCCAGGCTTCGCTCGGGCGCTCGGACTGTGTCAAGGCCATAGCAATTACGTAGTTCGCGAGAGATAAGACGCAGTTTGGAAGCTTCTGGTGTATGAGCGTAACTATAAATACATCGCGTCGCGGCATTAGTTTTCAGTTCAATGCGAGATTTTTGACTGTGCGGTTCGAGAGTATTAGTGCGATATATTTACAGAGCGGTTCGAGTTATTACGTTGTATGTTCAAGTAGTTATTTAGTGAAGTGTTGCGTTTTATATTTGGACGGTATAATTGTAATACAGTTGAGTTTTAATATTAGTGGACATTTTATTGCGTATGAACAATTTCATTTGATTTGTTGTAGACACTGTGTTGTTAATTACGAACTGTTTTACTATAACAATTAAAGGTGTGATTAGTGACTTAATTGGTGTCTTGTACTTATTTTGTTTCCACTGTACCTACGACGATAGAGTAGACCGTCGTAACAATATTAAAAAGCTACACAAGGATCCCACTAGCGCCTATGTCAAGGAATTAAACAACGCTATAAATAAATGCCCCAATTTCCTCAATGAAAGCATTAGACGTTATTTAAAACCCATAAATGCCAGGGCCCCAGAACTTACGGGTTTACCCAAAATACATAAAGAAGATATGCCAATACGCCCGGTTGTAAATTACACGACTGCCCCTGGTTATAGGACGGCTAAAAGATTAGTAATAATCATAAAAGAGAACATTGACATAGTAAATAACTACAGCATAAAAAACAGCTACGATCTCGTTGAAAAAATTAAAACTATTAAATCAGCACCACATTATAGGTTGGCTTCATTTGACGTAACTAATCTGTACACCAATGTGCCGGTAGATGAGACAATGACAATTCTCAGAAATAGCTTAATTAATACAAATAGGTTAGGTAGAAACGAAATTGATGAACTTATGCAACTGCTAAAAACAATACTCAAACAAAATTATTTCTCTTATGATAATGAGTATTTCATGCAGGAGGATGGTCTGGCAATGGGGTCACCTTTATCGGGGATTTTAGCGGACCTATACTTGAACCACTTTGAGAATACATTTTTAATGTCTAGTCTTAATAAACAGCGAGACAAAATTAAATTTTACGTACGCTACGTTGACGACACTTTTATGATATTCAATGGAACGAGTAGACAAATAGAAAATTTGAAAGGATATATGAACAGCATAAACATGAAAATCCAATTTACCCTAGAAATGGAGAATAATAGCTGCCTGAACTTTCTTGATCTCACTATCAGCAAATATAATGACCGTTTTAGATTCAAAATTTATAGAAAGCCCACCACCACGAATATTACTATTCATGCTGATTCGTACCATCCATATTCCCAAAAAATGGCAGCCTTCAACGCGTTCGTTCATAGAATGCTTGCTATTCCCCTTGAGCAAAAAGACAGAGTGGAAGAGACTAATATAATCAAAAGTATAGCTATCGCTAATGGGTATAACAGTGGAATCATAGACAAGCTTATAAGAAAACACTCGGTAAAAATCAATAGTAAAAGCAGATTAACCGGCCCATCTAAAGAAGATACTAAATTTATAGTAACTGAGTACACAAATGTATTACCAGTCATTGTAAAGAATGAGCTGAAAAAACGTAAAATAGCAGTGGCCTTTAAAACCACAAATAACATCAAAAAACGTTTGGGACAAAGAACTCATATCCCGGCTGAAGAGAAAACTGGAGTGTACAAGCTTGAATGCGATGACTGTGACAAATTCTATATAGGACAAACGGGCAGGCCGTCAGCCGAACGTTTTAAAGAACACCTGCCCAAAAGTGATATCTCGAAAACTAGATCCAGTTACGCTCAGCATTTAATGCTGTATAATCATAAGTACTCAGACTTCCACACAAACTTTAAACTGCTTCATAATTGTAAAAAGGGTGCATACATGAACGCTGTGGAGGAATATGAGATATACAGGGCTTCTAAGTTACAAACGGACCAGCTACTTAATGATAAAGTTTCGTTCCGATCGAATCTGCTGTACAACACGGCCATCGATATTGATGGGTCAGCGGGCAATGATAACGGTCGTATAAGACAAAGTGCAACAGTTGGTCGTTGGCAGCGAGACGATGCGCATCGGACTGTGCCCTGACTGTGTCGGTGTTTAATTATGTGTGGTGTTTTTGTGTTTGTGTATTTAAATAGTTGACGACCCCCCTTTTGGGTGAATTTGATGTTTTTATAGTTTTTTAAACCTGATGATGAGAATTTATTCTCGAAACGCGTTGTTTTAAGGAAAAAACTAAAGAAGTCACAAGACGGAAGTTAATACAGGTAATTGCCTAATATTAATTCTAAATATTAGTACAGTATTGTTTTTTGTTTACTGTTCTTTATTTTAGTGATTTAGACGTAGAGCAAAGGTTTCTGCTGTACTGTACATATTTTAAAAGTTTTACATATTATGCTTTTTGTACAATAAAACATAGTTTTTATGCTGAAATATTTTTTTCGTGTTTACACCTCATTTTAGTCTTTTTTCGGGTTATCCGCGATTTTCACTATCCGCGGTGCCCTTGCCACCCAATTCCGCGGATAATCGGGGCTTTACTGTACTTCTAATTCTTGGGTTAGTGTACTTTTATTTATTGGGTTTTATTAATTACATTTATCATTTAGTCAATACTAATACTTATTGTTTTTTTACATTGGTTAGTTACTGGTTTCGTTTCCTTTATGATATTTGAGTGTATCTTTTCTCCCTTCCCTATTCTATATTATTTGTCTGTGTTTTATCATCTTGTTTCACTTTATTTCCTTTATACTTGGTTTGTTCCATTTTTATTTTCATTTTTCTTCTCCTTCATTTCCATTTTGTTTCATTTTATTTTGGTTTTTATCTGGTCAATCTCTGGGGTTGGGTGAAAGTCATTTGTTTGTCAGTCTAGTCTATTCTTTTAATAATTACTTTTGTTTAAAATTCTTCCTTCTTCTTTCTTAATTGTATTTTATATTTTTTCTTCATTATTTATTTATCAAAATACATTACTTTTTAGCATTTCTTTCATACTTACAGATATCAAATATGATCTGAATTTGGCGATGTTATAATAGTGTTTACCAATTGTATGTGATGTGTCCAAAGCAAACAGTCCTGAAAGTTATAAGCTATAACACATGACCACATTGTGATCACTTCATTAATCCTTGTCATGGAAACTAATAGTATGACTGTTCTAGTTTTAAAGTTGGGGCCATTCCATGTCAAAAAAGAAAAATGATTTGACACCCATGATCTCAGATTTTGATGAAACTTGGCATGTTTGTTCCTTTCATGGACATGAGTAACCATACCAAATTGTATTTCTGTCTCTCAAACAGTTTAGGTTTTACAGCCTGTTAAAGGTTTTGGAATTTTGCAGTTTTATAGATCGGACAGAGGAAGCTAAATTTGTTTTTTGAAGGAAAATAAATTATATCGTCCTTGGTTAGCAACCAGTGTTGATGAACATTTTTATGAGTATATTTTAATATGTAAGGAATCCAGAAAAAAATAAATTACACCAGCAACTACCTACACATGGTCAGGAAAAAATCCTAAAATGTTACATAGAAAATTTGTAAATGTAATACCGAGTTCCACGCTAAGTGGAATATCTTCAAAAGGGAAAAGGATAATCAAAAAAAAATTTTCTAGATTTTTGTTCTACAATATATACTCTAAAAAAAAAAAATAAAACTTGGTTTTTTCACTCCTTCATTATCTTTTTACTTCATAGACAAAAATAATTTTTAAAATTCATTTGTTTCCCCGCAGTTTATTAAATTAAAATTTAGGAAGAAGCAAATAAGATTTTAAAACAAATAAATAATAAAGTAAAAAATTATAATTACAAAGTTGGGTATATATTTACAATGCAAAATTTCGTAAATGAAATACAGAGTTCCACGCTAAGTGGAATATCTTCAAAAGGGAAAAGGATAATCAAACAATTTTTTTTAGATTTTTCTACAATATATACTCTAAAATGAAAAAAATAAAACTTGGTTTTATAATGTTAATTAGGCCTGTACAGAAAAAATGATTAATTAAAAAAAATATCCTTAATTCATTAACAGAAAATTACATTACGATTTAATTTAGTTTTAAAAACTAATTGTTCTAAACTCTAGTCAACTCACTAGCAACTTTTATTTCAAGAAAACTTATTATAAGCAAACAAACCATTCAAGCTGTAACAAGACCATTAAGTGGTGCTCTGTTTACTGATCTAGTACACTTGTTTAGACATGACATGTCTAAACAAGTGAGCCTGCTGAGCAGACAGAACCTGGCATCCACTGGTACTGGTCAGTAGGGATGAGCATCGCCAGAAAACCATCGATGTTAACATTGTGAAGAGTACATCGATGTTTTAAGACTGAAAATATCGATGTTTTTATGCCAATGTTGCAATTCAAATAAAAATCTATGCTTTTTACATATTTGTAATAGTACAAATAATTGGGGATGAATAATAAATAAAAATAATGAAAGAGAAGAATAATATACCCCGATACTTTACTCACTCACCTTATCAGAAGATTCTGAAAAACCAAAAGCCCTTGGGTCACCACCACATTTTGACAGGTGGAATGTGGAAACCTCAACACTGTACCCAAGAAAACAATTTAAATACATCTAACTTCCCCGTATCAGAATTTCCAGGGCCATTGACGAACTCGTTTGAGAACAGGTTAGGTAAAGGGGAGGTGACATTAAAATAATTTAACTCACATTCATAATTAACTAAATCTGTTCATTATTATTTATTATTATAATGATTATAAAGTGTTTTGAACAAACATACATAAAACCACCTCCTTTAACAAAAACTGAAACCTCTTTAAATCTATGTCAGGTTTGTTTACTCCTAGTGAAAGTTTAAATTAGTATTCCCAAAGAGAGATAGGCCTATAAATTCTCTTATTTTCTTTTAAACAGTAAAAGCTTAATAAAATCACAGTGTAAAGTAACACTGTTAATACTTTTAGTTTCAATTTATTTATTATAACAAATTACACAGGTATATGTATAATAAGTGTATAATAACAGGTATTCGTAATTCGTACCTGTTATTTTTTTGGAACGGTTACGTTGGTACCTATAACTTTCGAATACTAGTTTAGCCCACCTGCCCTCTATAAAGAACAAAATATGAGATAAAGTAATACAAATAGGGTACATGGAAAGAAGTGTAATTCATTTTAAAAATATCTGTAACGTTGCAATATATCTTTTGGGTGGCATAATTAACAGGTAGAGAATTATGAACGATGCCGATGATATTAAAAATTAAAATGTAAACTAAATTATTTAAATTATGTTCTAACACTATCATAATTAAAAGAGAAAAACGCTATACTCAGTATGAAAAATAACTAAAAAATCTAAAACTTAATCTGAATGAAAACCAAATACAACTAACGTAAAGGGTAAACCTTTATTTCGTATGTATGTCACGTATGTAAGCTAAAGCTAACTTTGAAACTGTTGAAACCTATATAACGGTTTCCTATAAAATGGTTTTGTTTAGTTTTACCATATTATTACGTCACTACACTACTACATAGCTCATATACATGGTACTTATCGTTTACCTAGGTTAGGGAGCAAACTACGTAGCCATTAATATCTAAAATAAAAATTTGTTGATTTAAAATAAACTAAATTTAACAATCAACTTAAAAAAAGTCTTCATTACAAATTTAAAAAAAAGTGTTCAAAGGAAAACATCAAAACAAAACCAACGATATTATGAAAACATCGCAACTGAACCATCGATGGTAAAAACATTGAACATCGAACGTTAACCATAGATGTTTTTGGAACATTGGCCATCGATGCTCATCCCTACTGGTCAGTCAGTCACAGTCTGTTGCCAGTGTAACATGCATGATTAGTGGTTATGTTTTACAGTTTTTTATCTGTTTCAGTTTTTTACTGTTCAGTAGTTCAAACTGTGTTGGATTTTTTTGTACTGTAACTGTTTGGTTAACAACTAAGTGTGTGGAATTTTGATTAGTACGGTACCTAATATTAATGTTATTTTAAAAAGAATTTATTGTTAACAAATATTTTTTGATTACAATATTTTTTGATACAATTATTATATCGTGACCACTTTTCCCCAAATTACACCTGGTTGGGATTAAATGGAGAATCTTCTGAAAAAAAATTCAGGGAGTATTCTTGATACTCCCGTCAGATCTTTATTTCGTGAATGCGAAATTACATATGTTACTCTCGTTATTGGGAGATTCTTTTGTTTTGTTTGTCAGAAAGAAAGTTAAAATGAAAGAAAGAAAATTACACTATACATAACATTTATTCATCGAAATCATTAGTACAAATGGCTAACCTATGAACAATTGGTCGATGGTAACTAAAATATGAAACGTAGGGCATAATCGTCGGACTAAGTTGATGTACAAACGTTAAGTCGATTGTGGTGTTTCCAAGTGTAGTCGGAGAGGTTTGTACAAGTTGTAGATCGTATTCTTGTTGCATATATGGAACCAGCCAATCATTTCTCGGATCGTTGGGATCGACATTGAAATCACCAGTAAGAAATATTGGCGTTGTAATGTCGGGCTCAATTTCCTCAATGACCTTAGATATTGAACGCCCAAATCTACAAAAGACTTCGAAAGAGGAGAAGTTTAATGTATTTTGTTTCTGCATTTGGATGAATATACAATGAGGCAGCAATGAATCTGAAAGAATTGTTGACTGTGATTTGTGCCAATGCAATATCGTCTGTGCCAGGTTCCACGTATACACTAAGTCGTTGGGTTATATTGTTTGGTATATTGAAAGGCATAGCACATAGCTTGTTGCTACGACGTTGATAAATTGCAACACCGCCAACCTTTCTCTTTTGTTGTTGTTGTTCAGTGGGGTTATTATCCATGGCTTCGTGTTCATATGAGATGAGATTATAATTTTCAAGCTGCACAGACTCGTCATTTGTAATCCATGTTTCTGAAACCATAAGAAAATCAGCTCTCGTTAAGACAGGATCCGTTTCAATGTCAAGTTTGTGTGCAACGAGACTTTGCGCATTCATTCCAACGAAGAATATTACAATCGTGTCGTCTTCAATCAAACTGTCGGAGCAATTCATAAACAGTTCAACACGTTTGGTAAGTGTATTAAGTGGATGGCTCTCGAGTCGCAGATATTCATTTCGCATTTCTCTAACAGTTGAGCCGTCGCAACCAAGTCCGTGATAGAATTTAAAGTTGTTGCGCGAGTTCGTAATGTAAAGACCTTCGATGCTTGTTACTCGACTCATTGCAACATAGACCAATTGTATTTGCTGACTTTTGCTGTAGTCATACACAACCGTGTCAGATGTGCCTCCCTGACTTTTGTGTATGGTTATGGCACAAGCGGGTACAATTGGAAATTGCATTCGTTTACAACTTATAGAACCACCGAGTTTGATGTTAGTGCTACGCATACAGATGGGTGCCCAAGTTCGATCTATTAGACCATTGCTGCAAATTACTCTTGGTGCTGCTTTTAGTCTTGCCATTTTGCCGATGTGGGCTTGTGGAAAGTGTAGCCACAATCTGATATAAGGATTGATTTGTGTAGACTCGTCGCGTTGTTGGACTAATTGAACTGCTGTCTCCATGAGCGACTTCTTCAATGTACTCAAGTATTCCTATTGCACCATTAAGAATTCCATCGTCCACATCAATGTTAGTTGTAATCATATAAGGCATACCACTCTGTAAATTAAGCAGATACGGCAAACCGCCAGTTTCCATCACACTGAGCTTGTGTAATTTGACTCGTGCAGTGCCAAGTTGAGTGCTGTTATTGTAGCCAGTGATCAAATCGGAGGCACTGCTACAAATTCTGTCTGATATTGCAAGTCGGTTGTAAGCATCCACATCATGATTTCTATGGAAGAGACGTATTGCATTTGGTTCGTGTTCCCTACACCATTCAACTGTTCTGAAACGAGACTCGATCGCTGCCATTTCTTCAGAGTCTAAACGTTTTCCATCACCAATCTTCGTCAAAATTTTAGAGAATAAGAGGTGGCTTTGTCGCATAACCTGAGTGAGCGGATAGAAATCAGCTGATTGCCACAATACGCACCCACCCAAGTTGTTTTGTGGTGATTTATAAACGGGGGTAGCATTTACAGGCGGTAATTGCCGAAAATCTCCAGTCAGAATGATATCCATGCCACCAAATGGTTGATCATATACGCCCGTAATTTCATTCAGTCTAGAATTGATTTTATTGAAAACATCGGACCCAATCATACTTATTTTGTCAACTATTACACATTTTACTCCAACGAAGGCAGTTTGGAAACACTGCAAAGCTTCATGGGGCAATGAAGTTGATGTTCGCATTAGACTTATACGAAACGCAGAATGAACGGTTGTACCCTGCAAATTTACAGCGGCCTTTGCAGTCGACGCACAAGCAATGTAAGCATCTCGTCGTGTAGTGTGTTGTTGAGTGTATCGATTATAGGTCTCCATGGCTACACGTAACACATACGTTTTGCCACTACCGGCTGGCCCAGTGAGATACACTTGGATTGGCGGCGAACCGAATGTATGGATCCGATGTATAATTTCCAATATGAATTCTCGCTGGCGTTTATTAGTACTGCGTAACAGTTTGCAGTAGTCTTCTTTTGAAAGCACATTCGATCGTTTTCGTACAGCAGATATGCCCACAGACGAAGCCTGTGCTGCATCGATGTCATCGTTATTCTCTTGGTTGCCATCATTCAACACGCTACTCACAAAAGTATCTCAATTTTTTTGCTCCTCATGTGTCGCATTTTCGTCTATATCATTATGAATATATAATTCTTGAATTTCTCGCATCACTTCTTCAATATTTATGTTGGACTCATATTCACAACGTTTAGTAAGAATTGCGGATTCGTTGGTGTCATAGATCTCGACAAACCTATTATGATCGACTATATCAACTGTCTCATTTCGAAACGGATAGTATAGCGTAACCATTTCCCGTTTGTAATTGACCACATCACTTATATTGTCTGTAACGTATAACACATGGAACTGACTGCTTCTTATTGATAAATCGAACCTCATCATTCTGATCGGCGTTTGGATCGTCACATTTGTCTGGCTGCTGTTGTACTGACTTCTTTCCAGAATACCAAGCTATGAAATCAGCGAGGCATAGATCTTTAACGATTCATCGCGTTCCTCAGAACGTTCGATTTTAGTTTTGGTCCACACATCCGTACTATCATCAGCAAAATTTTCCAAGTCCATTTGACTTTTCAATTTCCTTGATCGTTGTCGTTCTTGTGGCCACATCGTTGGAATATACACAACTTGACGACTACAATGGTTCATCGATTGACGAAGCAAATACCAGGCCGCCTCCTGTGCCGACATTTTGACCGAATTAAGAACGTTCACACCAATCTTGCGTACTAACTCGGTGAAGTCCAACTTCGGATTCTCTTCTTGTAATTTTATGAGTTCTTGTTGCAAATGACTTATTCCACGATTCGCCTTGTTAACATATTCTACAACATATGTTGCACACCTGTATTCGTCCAGTATAAATTGCAAGTCACTATTTGAGCCCAACACTCTGGCTAACTACGGATTGAAAGTATTGGTGTAGATTTCAGACATATTACGTTTGAACAACATCGTCGGCCGTCGCAGTGAAGCTCGAATTGTATCGAGGTATTTGCGCTCTGTCAAATGGTGGTCTACAAGAAATTCTTCAACACTGTCATACACTTTCTGCTCCAGTATTGTTTTTAAACGCTCAGCTGATTTCTGCATGGTAGCTTTTCTCGGATCACCTTTAGCGAGTGGCAACAGTACCATTGTCTTTCGCATTGGCCAATACGGGATTCCAAAGCGACATGTTGATTCTCCACGCTTGGTACAAGTAAACGTATGCTGGTGTGTTT
Organism: Magicicada septendecula; assembly: GCA_034769895.1. Classification (NCBI taxonomy): domain Eukaryota; kingdom Metazoa; phylum Arthropoda; class Insecta; order Hemiptera; family Cicadidae; genus Magicicada; species Magicicada septendecula. The sequence continues at coordinate 441,614,862 of CM068373.1, read as the reverse complement.
GATTGGAGTACATCTCTGCAGGCAAATCTCCCCTCGATACGCTCGCCAATGTATTCATCAACTCAATTGTACGTGGCATATCTTCACTGATTGATTCTTTAGGATCATTGTTCAACCACAAGAGTATATGCGCATGTGGACTGCCTCGATGCTGGAACTCGATGTGCTTAAAGTAATCAACGACTCGATACCGATCACCAAATGGATTTGCCTTTGTCTTACTGCACAACATACTCATCAAAATGTCGACCATTTTGTTAAACACAATGCAACACGTAACTGGATCTTCGTTCACCAAAAGACACCGCATTGATCTGCTAAGTGCATCAACATCTTTATACGAATCACTTAGGCGATGCAACACCGACAGCAAACCTGGCCAACAAACTTCATTTGCACTCAACGTAAGAAACACAGTAGGCTTCCCAAGCTGGCGCATCATTGCAAACAAGTCACGCTTACGATCCTGCCAATACTGCATCGAATTTGGAATGGATTTAAGAAATGACAAATTCTTTTCCATGCAATCACTATGAACTCCTTCTCATTTAACATAGCACGAGTCACATTAACTGTGCTGGACGTTTTGAAAGTATGAAACATTCTCTCGACGACTCTAATTCTCAAGATTTTCATCGCCATATACAAGATGTGTTGTGGGGTCACACCTTTCCGATCTTTACGTCTAATTTCACTCGTGGCCATCATATAAGCAGTCACTCTTACACCATCTTTTGTGAAGTTTTGATTCTATTAATACAAATACATTATTTATTTATTTCCACCTACCTTTTAACTGTTTTCTCGGGCCAGGATCTTGTCACACGAACGTAGAAGCAAGCATGGTTTGCGGGTTATGTAAATCACTTACGCAACTCATTTTTTGAAGAGAATTAAAATTAAAATTTTATTTTTTAAACCTGCATGTCAGGTTATTTCTCCAAAATTATAAAATGAAATAAAAGCATAATAATTTTATGTTATTCACTCCATGACTACGACAACTACTATTTTAGTCTTATTTTAACATCTTACCTTATATATCTAGCAGACAGCCCAGTCTGCTCATTCTCACATTCACACTATATTTAACACCTTCCCCTTATTATTTATTTAACAAAATCATTAACACATTATGAAATACCCCTGCCGGCAACGTGGTGTCCATCCGAACTCGTGGCCTCTCATTTTTTAATTTAGTCGTGTGTCCGAAAGATAGTTTATATTGGTTCTTCGTCTACCGAAACTAGCCGCACTTCTTCATTATTTGTTAACTGCACATACTGTTAATTTAAGTAAAAAATGTTATTTTTTGAGCCCTGTTTGGCGAACCGCCTGCGCAGGCGAAAGTCGGTGAGGAACTGGGAAGCGTCTATTTGTTCCCCACTCCTCGATCTATTTGTAGCAGAAGACGGAAAGCAATGCCTTCTATCTGATCGTCACTGCTGTGGCACATTCAACACATGTGGATTTTTTGTGGTGTAACCGTGGACGATATTTGTTGAGCACTGGTTGACGTCACCAAATAGGTTGGACTTAAACTCACATCCGCCCGCTAGGACCATGAGGCTAATAAAACTTTCGCCTCTAAGCCATGTTTGTTTTACTACCGTGGCGTCGTCTGCGCACATGCTGGTGTAGTGCGCTTGGACGCGGGTGCCACACAAACTTAAGTTCTAAGAATTGACGCCTGGCACATTCTTTTGCAAAGGTTTCACAAAAGCTATTGCGTACCGTTTCTTTGTTCGGACAATGCTTTTATTCAAACACGTGGACTGGCCACACAGATGGAAATTAATTTATGAATATTTTAATAAAATGGACCCAAATCTAATAAAATAAAAACCCCTCAAAATTCGTTCCGTTACACTTTGTAGCGACGATCTATACCCAAGTAAATATTTGGAAACGACAATTCCTCGGCGTGTGTATCGTACACAATATTCAACGGCATACTGTGTTGGCCGGGCGCTATATCAAGACAGTTCTCCTTGTTCCACAGAAGTGTATGTTGCCTGGCCACAATGCAATCTGAGTCTAACACTGGTGCCTCTTCTTCACAATCCCCATCATCATCAATTCTGTCGACACATATATTGTCCAACAAAGTTCCATCGATGGTAATTCCATACATACGGTACAATGGCTGTTTCACCAAGTACTGCAGCCATTGCATTACATTGGATTTCCGAACATACCCGCTCAAATATGACGATTTGTGCATTAATTTCCTCTTGATGTTAACATTTATCGCATAATCGTCGTCCAACTGTCGAGGCAATTGTTTCACCATATTGTTCACATCAACTGGAACATTTATTACTTGACCAATGATGCCATAACTGCCCTCGTGTCGAAGTCGGCGAATTTGCATGAAAGGCAGCCTAGGTGATATCAACCGTTCCTCTACCGGACTAAACACTGGCAAAGTTTTAGGCCGATCAGGATATTTGAAACTGTTAGACACACTCATGGATGGGATTTTATTAGTATCCAAGCATCGACGGCAATTTACACATGCTACCATAGCCTCCACTACTTGGTCGGGGAACTCGCTGCGCAAAATGATACAGTGTTTAACTTTAACGAGCTTAAGATCCTTCTTGAACCAAAGTCGATTACAAACATCACAACCAAGTCCAAATTCATTGTCAAAGAACATTTTCACAAAGTGGCGATCGCATGCAGCATACTTATTTGTCAAATCGAGCGAAAGGTCTGAATGCGCCATTGACGGACCGATGTTACCATCCGTACGAGTCTCAGTATTGTCATCCTGCATATCAATGGAATCGTCGTTGCTTTCTACGTCTATTGGACCACTTTCCAAATCCATTCGACACGACGAAGTGCTAGGTTGCTCCAAACGTTGTACGCACTCGCTGCTTGTACTGGGCGCTCCACTTCCACCATCCAAATTTTAATTCTGGCGTCTTCTTTCCAATTCCTTTTGTTGCAATCGACGTAGCCGACAACGTTCTATATTTGTAAGTCGTGGTGCACGCATTTTGTTCGGAGTTCCAGATTTTACAGCCTTCTTTCTCTTCTGAGGACGCGGCATTTTCACAATATCTCAATATTTTCTGCTTTCCAATGTTAATTTTATATTTCTTGTGTTATTAACGTCTAACTCACGTTCTCAGCTCTCCGTAGACACCTCGATCACTAAAATCGACCAACTCGTTCCGGAGATACAACTGAACTGAGCAGCGCGCGCTGTGCCCACACAAGCCCAAATTTAGACCCCCACGCGCAGCGCTGTGATGTCACTGCGCAACCCCCCCTCCGCTCGCTACAAACCATTTCCGGTAGTCGACGAAACGGGCTATCCAGTCATAGTTTTAAGATATTCTGTAATCCTTAGAGTTTTTGCACACGAGGCCCTCGAAAGTACACAAATATTGGTCGCGGCAAAACCTTACATAACACTGAGAACGAACCATAAGATGTTCATTCGCATTCACATCAATAAGGGATAATAAATTATCCAAATTATTTATGGGTAAAGTATAAGAAAAGTTTTCCATATTTCTCTTTAAAAATATAGGTGGTGGACTTGTATAATTTGGATCTTCTGATGGGGTTTTTTAAGGTAAGTGCGAAGTGAAAAGACGTCATAAATTAGTCAGAGTCAGGGTTTTGTAAATTCGCAAAGAGGTAATTACGTAACACCCTTTTGAAGATATTCATTCCACTTAGCGTGGAACTCCGTATTTCATTTAAAAATTTTCTAAGTAACATTTTAGGATTTTTTTTTTGGCCATGTGTAGGTACTTGCTGGTGTAATTTATTTTTTTCTGCATTCCTTACATATTAAAGTATACTCATTAAAATTTTCATCAACATTGGGTGGTAAACAAGGAAGATATAATTTATTTTCTGCTCAGCCCAAAGATCTGTTTCACAACTACAAAAATATGTTTTTGCGTTAAGCTTAATAAAATGTACCATCACAGCTGGTAGCAAAATTACCTTTGTGTCACCACAAACTAACTCCCCATCAGAAGGATGACATGTAGCATTGTCAGTAACAAGTAGTGCCTGTGGTGACAAGCAATTTGTTTCACTGAAATGCTTCACTGCAGGAACAAATTGTGTTTCAAACAAAGTGTTGCATTCATCCCTTGCATCTTCTCTGGTTCCTTAATACACTGGGAGAGACTGTATGTTTAGGTTTTTGAAGGTCCTTGGTTTTGCTGACTTGCCAATAACCATAAGGGGTAATTTATATGACCCCGCAGCATTACTACACGCCGAAACAGCTGTATGGCCCTTACTCATTTTGAAAGCCAGGTACACTTTCTTCTTTTTTGGAGGCTAAAGCTTTTATTTGGAAGTGCCTTAAAATTTAGATCAGTCTCGTTGGTGTTATACACTTCCCGGGACAAATACTTTCCTGCTGCAACCATGTCAGCAAATTCGCTTACGTACTTTGCTGCTGCAGCGTGATCAGAAAATCATTCACCCATAGCAGATAACTCATGTACACCAAGTCTTTTTCCATCAATCTTGCTATTCTGTGCTGGCGTTGAATGACACATCCCCATTCATTAGCTTGTTAAGGTTAAGTGCCTTTTCCTTGGTAAGTGGCACACTTAAGGGAGTACCTTTTTCTCTCTTCAAGGAATACAGTGAAAAAGCGCTTATTGGGCTTGTTAAATTGTGAAAGTTGAGGACTGGCGTTTTTCAATACAGTCAGCTGAAGATGATGCACAAAACTATCGATCTTAGCGCGGTGTTTCTTCCACTCTGTAATGGTTGCATTTCCAACACCAATTTCAGCAGCTAATTTTGATGGACTTTTCCTGTTATCCAAATGACTTAAAACTTCTAGTTTGCTTTCTAACGAACACAAAGTATGTTTTCATTTAGTAGCCATTTATACACCTCTTGAAACTCTCCAAGCAATTAAACTAACAAAAACAGCACTATGACGCACTACAAATTGCAGAACGCTCACTGGAGTAGTAAACAATGACTGCATGTGTTTTTAGACTGATAGTGCCGGCGCCATTGTCTGCCACTACCCTCCACCTGTCTGTAGTCACTAATCAAGGTTTCCTGTGCCTAAGATCTTAACTTAGGTTTACACTGCACAAATAACTGGCGCGTGCGTAAGTTCGATTTGTACTTTATGCGTATTTTAAGAGCAAATCCGGTTACTCCGAAAATTTACTAATCCGAAAAGGCTGTGGTCCCAATTATTTCGGATTAGCGAGACTCTACTGTAGGATAATCACTGTATTTTCATAACATGTACAGTGGATGTAATGAAGGCAATAAAAGCAGTAGCACAGGTCAACACCAGTCCTTTCTCAGCTGAAAAGAAAATTCATGCATGTAACTCAACGTTGTCATGATGGCATCCCTCCTCCACATGTCTCACTATTCTTCCTTTCTTTGTAAGTAAACTACAGTACTTAACTCACATTCAGATGTAACCTTTTGGCCAGACTTTCTTTAAGCATTTCAGTGACCTACAGCTGTATTGTATTTACTTCACTATTGCACTTTCATATCATTTCTTTTTTTAATTTTTTATGTTTATTTTTCATGTATTTATTCATTGCCCCGTAATCAGAAATAAGTCTCACAAATTAATTAATATAAACAAATTCATCAAACTGAATTTTAAATTGGCAGCTCAGAGAGGGCAACAGTTACATTATTAATTTTATAGTCCTTGTTGTGCAATATATACTAAAAAACAATCAAAGTTTGAAAACATGACTGGTTGGAACAAAAGAATGTACAAAGCAAAAAGTCAGAGGATGAAGCACTACTCATTTGCATGAGAAATCTGTACAAATGCCACTATTAATTTCAGAATGCCAATTCTGTTCCAAAATGCCATTGATTTAGCAAAGTGTGTTGTTTTTTGTTGTACATGTAATTCTTAATTATACAGATATAAACGTTTTGTTATTTCCTCTTAATTAACTGAAATGGATTTCTATATTTTCAAAATCTATACCAGTTGAACAAAATAACTTTTCAAATTACAGGTTATGGTTACAAGTATGTAAAGAAAAGAAAATCTGTTGTTAAGAGTAACTATTACTGTTGTGAATAATATGTTTTTAATTTTCAGGAGAACGTCTCTTGCAAACGTTGGTAGAAGATCATCTGCAAAACTACAGGTTAACACACCAAGGTCACACAAAAAATCAGCCATTCAGTTAACTCAGTCAGCAAAAAAGAATACTCCAAAAACACATATTATTGATGACAAGATTAATGAGACAGGAAGTTCAAGACATTTGTTAAAACGGAAGTTGTCACTAAGCCCAGACAAAGTAACTACACCTGGTAATAAAAACAAATGGAAATCTGTGACTGGTGCAACACCTGGGTTTGGAAGGCACAAAATACCTCTGCAGTTTGAGAAAAGTACTAAGAGTGGTAGATCATCGAAGAGTTCACAATCTTCTAACACTCCAAGCCCTCCAAAAATGAGCGTATCAAAACCTCCAGTTCATAAAACTAAGAAGAAATCTGTTGAGAAGATAACTCATAAATTCAGAAAATCAGAAGGGTCACATATTTCCAGGACCCCAAGTTTAAGTCAATTGAAATCTCCGACTTTTAACATTAAGAGTGGAAAGAAATCTGTTGGAAGGTCAGCTGCAAAATTAGGAAGAACATCCAAAGTATCTGTTACTCCTAAAACGCCAAGCCCTGTGAAGACGAGTCCAGCAAAAACTCCTACTTATGACATTACGAGTGGGAAGACATCTGTCGGAAAATCAGCTTCAAAAGTAGGAACACCATCCAAGATATCTCGTACTCCTAAAACGCCAAGCCCTGTGAAGATGAGTCCAGCAAAAACTCCTAATTATAACATCAAGAGTGGAAATAAATCTGTTGGAAGGTCAGCTGCAAAATTAGGAAGAACATCCAAACTGTCTGTTACTCCTAAAACGCCAAGCCCTGTGAAGATGAGTCCAGCAAAAACTCCTACTTATAACATCAAGAGTGGAAAGAAATCTGTTGGAAGGTCAGCTGCAAAATTAGGAAGAACATCCAAAGTATCTGTTACACCTAAAACGCCCAGCCCTGTGAAGATGAGTCCAGCAAAAACTCCTACTTATAACATCAAGAGTGGAAAGAAATCTGTTGGAAGGTCAGCTGCAAAATTAGGAAGAACATCCAAAGTATCTGTTACACCTAAAACGCCAAGCCCTGTGAAGATGAGTCCAGCAAAAACTCCTACTTATAACATCAAGAGTGGAAAGAAATCTGTTGGAAGGTCAGGTGCAAAATTAGGAAGATCATCCAAAGTATCTGTTACTCCTAAAACGCCAAGCCCTGTGAAGATGAGTCCAGCAAAAACTCCTACTTATAACATCAAGAGTGGAAAGAAATCTGTTGGAAAGTCAGCTTCAAAAGTAGGAACACACTCCAAGATATCTCGTACTCCTAAAACGCCAAGCCCTGTGAAGACAAGCCCAGCAAAAACTCCTACTTATAACATTAAGAGTGGAAAGAAATCTGTTGGAAAATCAGCTTCAAAAGTAGGAACACCATCCAAGATATCTCATACTCCTAAAACGCCAAGCCCTGTGAAGACAAGTCCAGCAAAAACTCCTACTTATAACATCAAGAGTGGAAAGAAATCTGTTGGAAGGTCAGCTGCAAAATTAGGAAGAACATCCAAAGTATCTGTTACTCCTAAAACGCCAAGCCCTGTGAAGACGAGTCCAGCAAAAACTCCTACTTATGACATTACGAGTGGGAAGACATCTGTCGGAAAATCAGCTTCAAAAGTAGGAACACCATCCAAGATATCTCGTACTCCTAAAACGCCAAGCCCTGTGAAGAAGAGTCCAGCAAAAACTCCTAATTATAACATCAAGAGTGGAAATAAATCTGTTGGAAGGTCAGCTGCAAAATTAGGAAGAACATCCAAACTGTCTGTTACTCCTAAAACGCCAAGCCCTGTGAAGATGAGTCCAGCAAAAACTCCTTCTTATAACATCAAGAGTGGAAAGAAATCTGTTGGAAGGTCAGCTGCAAAATTAGGAAGAACATCCAAAGTATCTGTTACACCTAAAACGCCCAGCCCTGTGAAGATGAGTCCAGCAAAAACTCCTACTTATAACATCAAGAGTGGAAAGAAATCTGTTGGAAGGTCAGCTGCAAAATTAGGAAGAACATCCAAAGTATCTGTTACACCTAAAACGCCAAGCCCTGTGAAGATGAGTCCAGCAAAAACTCCTACTTATAACATCAAGAGTGGAAAGAAATCTGTTGGAAGGTCAGGTGCAAAATTAGGAAGATCATCCAAAGTATCTGTTACTCCTAAAACGCCAAGCCCTGTGAAGATGAGTCCAGCAAAAACTCCTACTTATAACATCAAGAGTGGAAAGAAATCTGTTGGAAAGTCAGCTTCAAAAGTAGGAACACACTCCAAGATATCTCGTACTCCTAAAACGCCAAGCCCTGTGAAGACAAGCCCAGCAAAAACTCCTACTTATAACATTAAGAGTGGAAAGAAATCTGTTGGAAAATCAGCTTCAAAAGTAGGAACACCATCCAAGATATCTCATACTCCTAAAACGCCAAGCCCTGTGAAGACAAGTCCAGCAAAAACTCCTACTTATAACATCAAGAGTGGAAAGAAATCTGGTGAAAACATGACCCCTAAAGTAGGAGGTTTGTCCAAGCTGTCTCTTACTCCCAAGACACCGAGTCCTAGAAAGGGAAGAACAGTGATATCTCTGAGTTCTAATATAAGGAGTGGAAATAAATCTATTGGAAAAGCAACACTGTCCAGGATTTCTCTAACCTCCAAAACTGCAAGCCCTAGTGATGGTACGCTAGGGAAGTCTCCTGCTTATAGTATAAAAAGTGGGAGAAAATCTTTTAAGATGTCATCAGAAAAGTCTGAGACACCTTCCAACAGTTTATATTCTTCCCAGAGTCCTAGTCCCAGGAAAGCTACGCCCATGAAATCTTCTTTTCATGATTCACAAAGCACAAAAAAAGCTATTGGAAAAATGACACCAACTGTCATAAGACTATCTAGAGTTTCTTTATACCAATGACACCAACCATTGAGGAAGAAGCTTGTAAAGCAGAATCACCATTGCTTATACATAAATCTAAAACACCAAGCCCTGTGAAGAGTAGTCCAGTGCAGTCTCCAACTTATAACATAGAGAATAGAAGGAATTCTGTTAACAAAACAGTTCCAAAAGTAGGAGCACCAACCAGAGCATCTCTTACTCTAAAGGCACTAAGCTCTAGGAAAGAAACTCCAGTTAAATCTCCTACGTATAACACAAAGAGTGGAAAGAAATCTGTTGAAAGACTAACCCCAATTGAAAGATCATCATCCAAAACACCAAGCCCTAATAAAGAGACTTCTGTTAAGTCTCCTACTTACAACAGAAAGAGTGGAAGAAAAACTATTGCCGTGCAGTCTCCTACTGTAGAAATGCCATCTACAAAAGTGGGAAGAACATCAAGCCCCGGAACAAGGACTCCATTAAAATCTCCAACTGGTATCAAAAAGAGTGGAAGGCAGTCTGTTGAAAAACTATCTCCTAAAGTTGGAACACCAACCAAGGTGTCTGTTATTCTCAAGACACCAAGCCCTGGGAAAATTACTCCTGTGAAATCTCCTACTTATAACATTAAGAGTGGAAAGAAATCTGTTGGAAAATCAGCTTTAAAGGTAGGAACACCATCCAAGATATTGCAAGTCAAGACACCACCAAGTTTTGTGGAAGCTATTTCAGTAAAAACTGTTACTCGGAGTGGAAAGACTTTTGTAGAAAACACAACTCCAAAAGTAGGAACACCATCTCAAGTTTCTGTTACCCCAAGAACAAGTTCTGCGGAAGAAGCTACTGCAAAATCTCCAACATTCAACATAAAAAGTGGGAAGAAACCTATTGCTAAGTCATCACCAGGAGAACGAAGACAGTCGAAGGTCTCATGTGTTCCAGCATCACTAAGCCTTAACAAAGGGTCTTCTTTGTCATCTCCCACATGTAAGGAAGACAGCAAACAAAAATCGGTTCATGACACTTCTCCAAAGTTAGGAAAACTGTCTCATACCCCTGAGATAGCAGCCTTGAATAGTACTTTAGCCAGATCTACTTATAATCTAAAGAGTGGGAAGAAATCTTTGGGAAAAGCAACTCCATTGAACAGAAAGCTGTCAAGAGGTTCTTTTAGTCCAGTAACTCCTTATATTAAGAACAATACATCAATGAAAATATCTTCTGACAATGTGGAGAGTGACAAAAATTCTATTAAAGAAGCAAGTATCAGATCGAAAAGATCATCAGTAGCATCTTTTGCTGTCGAGACACCAAGCCCTAGAAATAAGACTTCATTTAGATCTCCAGCAGATAGTATAAAGAGTGGGAAGAAGTCTGTTGGAGAAACATCAAAAGTTAGAACTCGTGTCAGTAAAATACATTCAACTGGTTTAAACATTAGTAGTAGCAGTGAAGTGCTCATTCAGGCCACTACTCCAAAAGGACCTGGAAAGTCATCAAGTATTGACAGTATGGGTGTGAAACGCATTAGTCCCAAAAGTGAGAAGAAATCTGTTACAATCACTACTCCAGATATAGAAGATATAGAAATGAACTCCAGGGCAACCTCGTACCGTAAAACACCATATCGAAATGCACAATCATCTGCATCTCAGAGTGATTCAGTTGTAAATTCAGTTAAACGTTCTACTAGAAATACTCCAGCAGGTTCTTCTACTGCCAATGAGTCTCCATTGTTTGCTAGTGGAAAAAGGAAAAGAGAATCCACTAGTGAGCAAATACAGTCAACAAAGAAACTGAGGCCAGAACTTAGCAAAAAGATGTTCCAGACACAGAAATCAGTTACTACGCTGAAAAAGAAAACCAATAAAAGAAGAACTGTTTCCAGTGGTAGCAAAGGTGAGAGAAGAGTTCAGTCTGCCAAGAAACTGACAACTGAAACACCAAGGTCATGTAAGTATTGTAAAAGTGTTAATCTTCTTACGTACTTCTTAATACATGCAGCCCGTCTCATAGGATACCTACAACACGATGCATCTTGTACAGTCCAGCAGGAAGACTTGTTCCTCAGTATTTTTAACGTAAAGAAATGGGCTCTCTGTGGTCTTGGAGCAGTTACTTTATTTTAGTGCATAGTGGGTTTGTCTCTATGCAGTCAAGAAGGATATGCTGCAATGTCTCTGACTCTCTTTAACATCTTTTGCAAAGTGGAGACTGATAGCTTGTATCGGAAAAGGTATTCTTCTGTTGTGATATGTCCTGTTCTTGCTCGAGCACCAGAGGGAGGTTTGCAATTTCCTGGGGAGTCCGTCATATAGGCTTAAATCATTTGGTTCTGGCTGTATGTTTTAATGTTGATTGTAGCACCCATGTAACGAAAAATTTGTAAGATAGTCTGCAAAAGTAAACAGAGCAGTTAGTTTTGGGGAAAAATAATTTACTTTAAAAATTATTGGTAGTACTGTTATAACATCAATAAAAAAAAACTAATAATTAGGCCTTAAAATAAAGCTGTAGAGTTATAATATATTGTCTTAATGTGGGTTTTAAGAATGCTTTTATTTGGTACTAGTGGATTTGCCCGGCTTTGCTTGGGATAATGATTATAAAAGGATTGAGTGAATAATTGAAACCTTGTTATGCCGAAAATATATTTTACTTGTTAGACATATTAACAATGTTTATAACTGAGGATCTTGTAAACAATAACAAAAACTTCTTATATTACAATAATTAAATTATAATAATAATTTTTTAAATAATAGAATATTTTTTTTTTAAATAACAGAAAGATCCAAAAAAATTAAGCATAATAAATTCAGCTAAATTTGTCTCAAAGCTTTTACTATAAAGCTTGACGGTACACTATGTTTTTCGTTTGTCCGTCCAGAGCACAGAAAAATAAATTATCTGGCGTGCCGACTCTTGAGCAAGCTACATATAATTGGCCGTGCGAAAAACGTGGACTTTCCAAGTAAATGCCTGCCACACAAAGTGATTGCCCCTATGCCTTGTTGATACTCATAGCGAATGCAAGCGGGATGGGAAACTGCAATCGTTTGAACTCAAAAGGCATATTTGTGTCTCTGGGTATCAACGGAATGCAAGGGATAAATACGTCTTCTCCTGCGGCATTCCCGCATGATGATCGTGGCTTCTATTACGTTGGGCAACAGATTCTTTACGATGTGTCTTGTTCCATTGCACAGTTTTGGCGGGTCGATGTTACATAATAGAATGATAGGGGATCCATTTTTTAAAGTCAACTTGTGTGGCAGCATTCCCGGGGGTTCCAGAGAATTTAAAAAGTCCGTAGGGTAATAAACAGCTTGTTCAGTATCCATTACTGTATCAATGGATGAATATTAGTAGAGTTGCCGGGAAGCATATCCTGCATGAGATCGTTAACATATTTAACGCTGTCATTTTTGGGAGCTAAAATGGCCCTTTCGCATAGCCATCGGTGCGAGTTGTAATTTTCGTGTATATCCGGAAACACTTTACTTATAAGTTTGTCGAGTGAAGAGACCATGTTGCAGAAATTTGAGGGAAACGAAATTAGACCAGTAGTGGGGTCTACACGAAATTCTCCATTACCAAGTATTAAGAGATAGCAGATGAAATGGTGACTGACACTCAAACGGGGTAAAGAACAAAACAGTTGTGCACCAATTTTCAGCTTTGATTGTTAATAACTTCGGAACTAAGAACGCTATCAGAGCCGGGCAAATTGCATTTTGTAGCAAATTTTATGGGCTTTCAGAAAATCACTTTCCACTTTTATAGATTTCCTCACCGTTTTCGAGATATTTGCAGAAAACCGCAGAGCTGTGCGTTAACATTTTGCTTAAGGGGGTGGGGATAGTTTTTTCAAAATGAAATGTAGATAAGAATTTTCCTCTTGTTTTGAACTGTTAGTGTGCAAAATTTCATCATGATCGGAATAAAACTGTAGATCTGTATAAAAGACAAACGGACACAAACATTCTTCTTTATATAATATATAGATTGTTTTTACATCCTCAGCCTTCCAGATTTTGTGTCTGGTGAAGTACATGTGTGTTGACAGGTTGTTATTGTGGCTTCCTGTTGGCTCTGGTACTTTAAATTGGTATTATTGTGTGTGATTGTGGTGTATGTATTAGTATTTTGTGTGTTTTCGATGGTGAGTGCTTTGAAAATTGTCACGTTTAGTATTGATTTGTATTTGTTCAGGTATTAGTTTGTTTTGTGTTTTATGTTTGTATATTTGTAAATTTTCCCAAATGTTCATTATGGTGCCTTTGTGTGGTATGTGTTTTATTAGTGTCATGTTGGTTATGTTTGGGAATTCATGTCCAGTGTTTATTGCTCAGGCAGCTCATGTATCAGTTACATATTGTCAATTTTTACTATTTATCACTTCAGGAAAATCTTCCATGATTATTTCAGTAGATTTTTTTACATCAAACCTCTTATTCATGTGTTGTAATTGATATTTGTGTACAATTTATACAACTATCTTAATATAAATTTAGCCTGAACCAGTTGGGACTGTAATATGCTAAACTCTTTTCACTCTTAATTTATTTTACTTTATTCATCCATATTTCGGACGCCATCTTTGCTTGTTACCAACAATGAGATATAAAATCTACTTACCTTTGGGCCAGGTTCGGTTAGGCGAACGGAAGTAGCAGAATGGGTTATTTTCAGTAAATAACTTTTGTTTTTTGTTTATCAATGACATTCCCCTTTTATTTTTGCTCATATACTTGTACATTTAACCCTTCTTCCACAAAATGAAACACATTCGGCCACG